>JANRGW010050664.1:0-49234 GCA_024733675.1 Psilopsiagon aymara | reverse complement strand
GGAAGCAGAGACAGGGCACCTGACCCAAACTGACCAAAGAGGTATTCCATACCACAGCACATCATGCCCACTATATATACTGGGAGCAGTAACCCAAAGAGTGAGATCACTGCTTGTTTGGGCTGGGTATTGGTTGGCGGGTGGTGAGCGGTTGCATTCTCTTCCCTTGTTATTTCCCTTATCATTACTGGACTGTTCTTATCTCAGCCTGTGGGAGTCACATTCTTTCTATTCTCCTCCCCATCCCCCTGGGAGACGAGTGGAGGAAGAAGGCAAGTGAGAGGGCAACTGCATGGCTGATTTGTCAACTGGGCTTAAACCACGACAAGGCGCTAACCGTTATCTTCTGTTGTAGTACTGCAGTATGTCAGTGATCAGATATAGCACAGAAAAGGCATGTAATTCCATTTACCTTTTCACATTGGACTTGCTGTTAAAAATACACCTAAGATGACACAAATAAGGAAGGTAGAGTTTAAGGCTTATCTTTAAAAGTTACATTTTTACCATTAAATTAGTATTCTTGATAACTTAAATGATAGCTTTAGATTAACCATTGAATTCCATCATTATTTTGCTTTGCTGTGGGCTATGCTTTGCCTTATGGAAATGCACAGGCACTGCCTTTCTGCAGTCTATGAAGGGAAGAGGTTAGCTGTTTCCCCATGCAACATGAAAAATGGTGATTTTTTAATTCCGAAATATATCAAAATACTTCATTAATATTATCACAGAGCTGCCTGAGACTGGTGAGCACCAAGGACAATCTCCTGGCAGCCTGGTGCTCACCACCTCAGCAGATGTCTTTTGCTGCTGCCCCTATGTGTCCTGGGGCCCCAGGCATGTGCCCTGACTGCTGGTTTCCAAACTGGTTAGCTGTGATGCAGAATGGGTACATTTTAAGAAGAGGAAATGGATGCCCAGGCACCCTGCAGGGACAGGACACAGCCACAGCAAAATGACATTTCTGTTGGAAAATGTGTGTTTCTGTAACTTCGACAAGCATCGGCTCTGATTGTTAGTAAAAACAAACTGTCTTTACTGCTGTTTTGGGATTTGTCTATTTTGTTTCCTTGGCACATGTTGCATCAGCCACACTTTGCTTGAGTTATTTTTCACTACTACTGTGCAGTAGAGCAAACTACTTGATCCCCTTCTAACATCACCAGGGGCAGAAAAGCTTTGTCTTGAAATTACTTGCAAAGATTATTTATTGGCAAACACAAGAGTAATATGAAGCTGTATAAATAGAGCTTAACCCTATGCACAGCAGTAATCCCATTGCAATAAGCATGGGCCATACTGAGGCTACTGACAAATGGTGCCAGTTGAATCTTTCCCTATAAAAATATAGACAATACTAGCCTGATGCCACAGAATTCCATAGACACAGGGCACCATGAACCGTAAGATCTTGGGAGCTCTGAGGAAGAGGATGGCGTAGCTAAAGCTACAGCCTCTTGGTGGGACTGGTGCTTAATACTACCAGCACTGAATCGTGATAGGTCTGTGATGCTGGGACAGGGTGAGTTTTTGTAGGTTTGTGATCTCCCAGATCTCATCCTCCATCCATTTCAATGAGAAAATGTAGGTTTGATATACAGCACCTGATTCTCAGGTTCCCGTAGCTGAGTGGTCAAGTTATTTAGCAACACAGCAGTCTCCTCAGCTTTCCTGGAGGCATCAGTGGAGAGAGGAAGAGCCCCGCTGCAGTTTGGGCCACCGCACTGCCTGAGTCCATAACTGTCCCGGCACAAAGCTCCCCCACAGGCTGCTGTGACACAGGGCTTGTCTCCTGGCACACCACAGACCTGAAATAAGAAAGGAAGATGCTTATGTCAGGTCTCCTCTGAGGGCCTGAGATATGCTCCTGGGGGAAGGAAAATGTTTGACATCATATGAACACTGAACATAGGAAGGGATTTTTCCAAAGAGACAGTGGTCTGGTCTCTGCAAAGATGGTGCTACTGCCAGTTAGAGGTCCCCCTCACATGACTTGAAGGATACAGTGGCAGTCCATAGCTTGCTGGAGCCATTTGTTGGGCTCCATGTGTTGCACTAAGACCCTTGCTTTGCTCCTCTATGGCAAAAGCATTGAAACTCTTCCTTTGGCCATATCCAGCCTATGTATCAATGTCCTGTTCTAAAGCACACAACCTCTCACACAACATAGTACTACATCTAGCCCTTTATATTGTTTGACACAGATCTTGAGACTAAAGACCTAGATGGATGACCTCTTCCAGATCCGTCAGGGCTGGCTGAAGGTGCTGTCAGGTACTCATTGCTGCCTCGCAGAACACAAATCCCTTCCTGTCTCATCGTGATGCAAAAGATATGTGAGCACTCCAGGGCATCCGCTCCAAGGCAAAGTTGCCCTGCTTAGTTTAAGTTACTGATGGACGAGGCTGGGGTTAATCTTTCTGAATTTACATTGATGTTCTCTTGAGACTAGAGAGCTCTTAAACAGTTCCTTGTGCTGGGTCTGCCTTGGGAGCAATGGCTTCCAGAAGGTTGGTAGTAACTGCAGCTGAGAATTGCAGCTGTTTCTGACGTGACTGCATGTTGTGCCAGGGAAGTGTAGTTTTCAGTTTTAAAAAGGCATGTAAGCACCCTTTTAAAATAAAACCTACCAACAGCACCAAAAAAGAGAGTTTTGTTTGGTTTCCAATCAAAATTTAGAGCACCTACCTTTTCATTCAAGTTCTGGACATCAGGGCTCTTGATCACCTTGAGTTGTTCCAGCATATTGCTTGCTTTCAAGGCCTGACGGCCCAACATAGTAAGCGCACGGTTCCTGGTATACTCTGAGTATCTTACAATAGGGACTGTCTCACTGGTCTTCTGTTCTGCCAGCAATGATACTTCGAAGTGTTTATTAATGTTGCTGATGGCCTCTGTAGCAATAGAATTAGGTTGCATGTAATGAATGTATTTGCTTGAATTCTGGAAAAATGGTGAGTGACTGACGGTTAAGTTTGTTGCCACTGGTGTTTGGTTTGTGACAGCAAGGAGGGACAGAAGCTGTCATTCCCTCAGTCAAGCTTTTTAGCGCTTAGCCAGTTGCTAAAGAGGAATAGCTATTATCACTCATAAAGCCTGCTAAAATAGATGCAAATACAGTGGATCCCATATAATTCTTCAGGGTCCACAGTGTGTGAGAATGAAAGATACAAAGATAAAAAAGTATCAAGGGGATCCCATTAATAACATAAACTACTACTGCATTAATAACATAATCTGCATTCATCCATTGGTGCTGTTGTTGATTTGATAAAGTTCCTGCAATTTATGCTGTTTTGAAGTTTAGGCAGGTGATCTGTTTCTGCCAGTTGTAAAACCTATGAAATGATCAGCTGTCTGATTACGAGTCAGAAAACCAGTTGTCCAGCCTGTTCAGCATAGCACCCAAAAGTTACATGGTCTACTAAACTGAGGCCAAAATTCATATTAGTAATAGGAATTTATGAGTTTTCTTTGGCTCTGAAAAATCCAATTTCAAGGTCAATGCATTAAAAAAAAAGTAATTTCCATGACAAGCTTGTAGGCCAGACAAAAAATACTTTCCAGCAAGAGTGTTGTTTGCTTAGTGTAAGCTTTCCCTTAAACAGATTCAGAAGGGTTGGAGAATATTATATTTTTGCAGATTAATGGCCTAAGGAAAGCACTCAGACCTTTTACAAAAGATAATTTAAAGTTACTGCTGTTGAGGCTTCACAGATCTCCAGAGAACCCAAAGTTGCCCCAGATCCCCAGGCAGAAGTATGTGCAATGAGCCAGAGCTGATGTGTGGGCAGTGAAAAAGTGTTAGAGGTCATTGATTAATGTCCTTCTTTGCGTCAGTAACTGAATCAGTTACTAGTTGAAGTCAGTAACAAGGCACTCGTCAAGTCCTGCATTCTTTGAATCAGACTCTAAAGTCCTTGTTTAGTTGAAGCTGAACAATGTTTAGTTATATGGAACTAGGGCTATTTATTTTATCTTGTGACTCTTGGAAACAAGGTACAGTATAAAGTTAGCTTCTAATCTAAAATACCCAGCAAGAGGCTGCTGTAACTCCATATCTAAGCCAGAGATTGTCTTCTGTGCAACAATTCCGTCACAGGAATATTTTACAGTAGTTCAGCTCTCCAATAAGTAAGTGGCCCAAATGCATTTTTCATGCTTGGATTGTTATGGAGCTGTAGAGTTCTCAAGTTCTTTTACATTAAACATCAGCTCATAGGACAGGCTTGATTTACAACCTAGAAAGTTGTACTCGGTGCATTAGCATACCACCATGGTTTCAAAGTCAGGGGCCAAGGCTGGGAAGCTGTAATTTAATGAGATTTCATAAACTACAAGCATTCTTTTAAGGAAACTTTTGTCTTGTTTTTTCCAGTGATTTTAATTCATCATTAGCTATTGACATTTCCAGGTCAGTCAGCTGAATGTATGCCTAGAAGGAAGTCTCTGAGTCCTGATTCTCTGCAAAGAGAAGTAGGTAGGAGCCTGCTCCCCACGTGTTTAGAGCACAAGTGCCAGATGTGCCCCAGGTGGTGTATGTGGCCATATCCTGCTCTACCCCAGCAGGAAAGAGAGAGGAAAGAGCCATGCTTAAGATGTGCTGCTGATCCTGAAATGGAGATAGGGTGAGGGAGCCAGGCTTTCTCCTGGATATAAGAGAAGTTGGTTTTCTTGAGGGAAATGTTATTTCTGTGCTGTTAAATGCTTGGTAGCAGGACCAATGAATATTTATGGGCCTCACCAGAAATTCAGCTTAAATACAAGGTCTTCCCCTCCCACACTCCCATGTGCTTTTTATAGGGCTGTTTATCCATCTCCTGAGGCCAAAAGATGAAGCGGGTTTGGAACATGACCAGAGAGCACCACAGAGGCTTCAGCTGTTATCCACTGACCTTCCTGGGATTTGTTGTTTCTTTGCTTTCCTGTCTTTCTCTGAGTCTACACAAGACTGGGTTGAATTGGGAAGTGGAGCCTGGGAGAAATCTGTTGACTGTGCAAAGAGCTGGCCCTGGGGGCACTGCTAAGTACAACAGGCAGGGGAGACCTAAATTTTAATTAATCCCTCTTTTCCCCTCTTCCCTCAGATTTGTGTTCTGTTGACTTTGCCTTCTTTTCAATCTTGTCTAGGCCAATTTTTTTCTTGCCTGAACAAAACACAAAAGAACTGTAAATGGGAGACACAAGCCTGTAGCTTGTGTCTCGTGTGGTGCACACCCTAACTTCTGGGGGTTCATATCCCAGCAACCATTTCTCTCGAGAGTATGCTACTGACAGTCTCCTGCCATTGTGGATGATCTGGCATCTCTTTGAGGTCTCCAACTGATATAGCTCCATCTTTCTTCAGAAACCAGTCTGTGACATTGTCATTACTGCTATTAGCAGCTGAGGGAGACTGTACTTAGCTCAAGCACAGAAGGTGTAATTATTTCAAAAATGCCAAGGAACTCAGCTCTGACTTCACATTTTTTGATGATGGAAAGCTAGTTCCTTACCACGTAAAGCCATGTATTTTCCCACGGGAACACTAAGAATTTATGCTATGACTCTCTACTTTAATTAAACAAACCATTTCTGTACAACATTCTTTAAGTATTGCTAAGAGCAAGAGGAGTCAGAAGTGGGGAAAAAATCCTTTGCTGTTCCTAGCGTGTGATCTGTGAGTCTATACTGTGAAACTCAGTCGCTTTTAAATCCTGATGTAAACACTGGCATTCATGAGACTTCTGACCAATGTGACCCTAGCATATACATTCGAACACTAGATGCCATCTATCATGGCATTTTAAGAGAAAAGGGAGTTTTGGAAAGCAAGTAGAAAATGTTAGCATTTACATTTTTGCACTACCATAAGAAGATAAAATCTAGAGATCTTTGGAATGTTGTATAGTTTGATGGTGAGAAAAACATTCTGAAATTTCATGGAAAATGTCCCCCTATATCAATTAATTGCTGGCTGCCTTACCTTTGAGGCTCAAGTAATGAAAACTTCTATGCAGATGTATTTTCTGTTGTAGAAGTTCATACACTAGGTCAGCTTCTTCCCCAATGTCTTCTATGTTCTTACTAAGATCAGGAAACTCATACTGTGTACTATGAAGGGGATACATTTCTGCAGCTTTCTGCCTGAAAGAGAAATAGCAGTTATGCAGAAGTCAGGCTGGACTGTTCTTAAACTAGAACCGAGATGCACAATATTTTAGAGGACAAGAGATAAATTTCTACATGAGCAGAAACATTTACTTGAAATGGCTTCTTTAGAAAACCCTTAGGAGGAACTGGAAAATTCCAGCATTTAAGTATCTGCCTCTGGAGGACAGATAATATGTATAAGGATTATTTTGTTCATAGAGCTATTGAAAACAGTGAATTAAAAGTCCAGCATCTGTGTGCTGATAAGAACTGAAGTGAGACTTGATGTGTAGGGATGACTCGTAGAGCCCGGGGAAAGACTGCTTTCTCAGCCATGGGAATTTTTTCAGGAGCAGTCAAGCTCTTACTGAACATAGCCCTGGAAATCCTTGATGCCTGAGATGGCCTCCAGTGAAAGAACAGGACGTTTTAAAATTCTTTCAGTTTCAGAAGTGGCATCTTCAAATGCTTTGAAGCGCATGTCACAGCTGGGCATTTGTCCCCCTTTATCTTCGAGGTTTGCAGCAAACCTCATTAAAACCTGAACAGCCTGAGCAAGGGCAGTAATTTCAGTGTCCCACTGATCAAAACAAAGATGACACTGGCGGCAAGAGGGGAAGTCTTTCTCAAAGCCACGGCCGCACTGGTTGCAGAACCGGCCCGTGACACCAGCACGGCAGTTACACACGCCAGTGGCTTTGTCACACTTGGGATGGCTGGCTCCCTCCAGGTTACACTTGCATGCTGTAAGAAAGGGACAGCAAGTTACATCCAGTCATTCCTTTTCTGTGGAATTAACACACGCAAAATGTACAACTGTGCATTTCAAGACATGAAGGCAAACTAGTGCCCTAGTTAGAGCAAAGTGGACTGCCTGGTTAATGGCTCTTCTTCATTTCTAACTTCCATGGTCCCATCATAACCGTAGAAGGAACAATACAGATAAATATTATAAACAGTTTTATCCATTTCATGCACATAAATGTATGAAAGCCTCCTTTTTTACATGTCTATTCTGTCTTCTCTATGAATATAAAAGACAAACATTTCTTTTGAGGCAGTTTCTAATCCGGTTGTCCCCACCCAGTAATACTTACAAATGCAATGCACCTGGGGATTGCCAAAGTAGTTTTCCTCACATTCATCACAACATCTTCCACTGTAACCTAGCTTACATGGACACTGGCCTGTAAGCTGTAAAGACAGATAGGATTAAACAGCTTCCTGCAGAGTCATATGGCTGGATATACATTATTTACTGGGTTTCCTTTTCTCCCTGTGACTTATTCCATATAGATGTATGTATGGGGACTGCAGTGATACTGCTTGCACATGGTCTTTGAACACCACGGTTTATAAAGTATAGGCCCACCTTTCCCATATTGCTCCTCAAGGATGTGAAAACAAAATGGACTTTGAGAAGTGGCTTTACTTTACTAATATGAAAGATTTTGTGTGTTCCAGTCTACAGATGCTCTTTGAGAACTCATCCTCTGACTATGACTTAAGAGAGAAGATTCTTTTCCTTAGCAAAACAGATTAATTTCTTATTCTTGCTGGGGCAAAGTACTCATCTTAACATTCCAACTTTTAACTACATGATATATTAACTGTAACTGAAAACCTCAAGGGTACATTATGCACACTGCCCTAGAAAATTTATTTTGGAATTCATCTATTATATTAAACTGCAGGGAATTACAGCTCTGGTAACTGGTACAGCTTGGAAAAGCAGTAGTAGTTCTTTGAGGTTAAGAGCTACATTTGCTAGGAAAAATACTAAATCCACTAGCTAAACTGGAACAAACAGAAAATATATTGAAAAGAAAATATGAAAGTACATCAGCAAGAGCTTGGGATAAGTGCTCTGAAATCAACAGAAAAATTGCTGTTGGCTCCATGGAACTGCAATTTTACCTCTCTATTCTAAAACTGTTTTATTTATGCCACGTTCCAGCCCTAAAAATTGCACAGGAATTGAGAAAAATATTCTAGCAGTCTGATAGATGAGGCACAATTAATTTAATGGCCACAGCTGCTACTTTATTAAAATCAACACTTTAAAAATACTCATAAGACTCTTCAGTCCAAGCTGGACTTCCCTCTTCCCTATACATAGGGAAGATACATATATTATTCCCTACACATAGGGAAAATACCACCACCCAGGTTCCCAGAAAGCAAAGTAATTTTCTCACCTGGTTGCACTGGTTGCTTTGTGAGTTTTTCGGATCACAATCACAGATCTGACATCCTTTTCCACTAGCCAGGTCCCAGTAGCCAGAGGCACACTGGTTGCATGTCACACCCACTACGTTGGGCAGGCAAGGGCAAGCTCCTGTGGCTGGGTCACACAGACAGGCTGCATTCCCCCCTGGGCACATGGAAGGGTGAACACCTGACAGATTGCATGTGCACCCTGCAAAAACAAGAACAATGTAGACTGTTGATGGACAATCGGAGCTGTCCATAAAGTCTGTGCTGTAAGTTTACTTCCAGTAATCTTGAACACGTTTTTAATGTCATGCAGTTTACCTATCTTTCTATAACAGCTTCTACATTGCTTCAAGCAGACTTACTGGGAGCCTTCAGTACTTTTGATACAGGCACAAGAAATGAAGGCATAGTGAATTTTGAATCTTATTAGAATGAAATGTTAAATATGCTGGGTAAGGAGAAGCTGATTTACAGTAGGCACTATCCAGCGTGGGAAATGCCAGTAAGATAAGCAAGATAAGAAGCCTTCCTTGTGAGGAGGCAGTTCTTGCTCAACCATTTCTAATGGACATCTTCCAAGAATGAACAAGGAATGGGCTTAACTGTGTTTTAGAGACTCTCAGCAAGAGTTTCTTGAAAATATATGTCACTGTCTGGCCTGAAGATATTACAGCCTGTCAGGTGCCTTTGTGAAAACAGTCCTTGAGAAACACTGGGAAGAAACTTATGCCTTGCTTTTTCATACACTTCTGCCTTTCTGTTGAAAATGAGGAGTTACTGACAGTGTCGTGGAGCCAATTAAATTGCTTTAACAGTCTCACTCTAGTAGCCACTTGGAATGGAAACAGCTGGTAAGGCAGGGAGCTCAGGAAGAGATCACCTGCTTAACTGAGCATTGCTTAGCTGGCATTAGCCAGCAACAAGGATAAACAATCACCTTTGACTCCTTAAGTTTTGATTCCTTCCTCAATGGGCTGAATGCACATTTATCTTTCTAACAGAGAATAATGATTTCATTTTACAAGTAAGTGTTTCCTATAAGTGATATTCAGTACGAGATTTAATGAGACCTGGATGACAAAGATGCCATATTAACAGTTATTTGTATCACTGATTTATATATTTTGTATATATAGAAATGTATTTGGTATCCTTGTGTTTTGCTCCATTGATTTGCTTTAGTTTTACTGTCCCTCCAAGGGCTAACCCCTTCCTGTAGTCTAATTTCTTTACTTTTTGGGGGGTAGCAATACACAGTTGCAGTGCTGTTGCTTACTTACTTTGACAGCTTTGATCAAGGGCCGAGCCAAAATATCCTGGTTTGCAGAACTGGCAGTTTCTTCCATGGGTGTTGTGTAAACACTTGGTGCATTCCCCAGTGATCCTGTTACAGGACTCTGGGTCTGTCAAATCAATGTTATTATTGCAGGGACACGGTGCACAGTCAAGACCAGGGCTGCCTGGGTTCTTGTAGAACCCACTAGGACACTCGTCACACTGACTGCCTGTTGGAGAGGAAGGTAAAAATACTTGCTTGCTGATGGGAACTCAAGTGAAACATGTAATTCCCAGTAACAGTGTTAAAAGATTCAATCTGACTGTTCAAATGCATCTTTCCAGTAGAAAATATCCACCTGCTTGAGACTGTTGCCCTTTAATCCTATGATCCATTTAAATTACATCTCTTACAATAAAATCAGACGGAAACGCCCTCTTTGCCCCAAGATGATTTTATCAAGGAAGCTCTTTCAGTAGTAGTAAATAGGTACCCCCTCACACAACACCTCTAAACATTTTTTTCCAGCAAAATCCTTTCAACAGCAGCAGTAAGGGTTCGCCGTATTGCAGGATTTTCCCTAGGGCCTTCACCCCAACATGCAGCATGGGAGGGTGGAAGGTGCTCTTTCCTGGAGTAAGCCAGCATCTGGCAGACCTGACCTCCTTTCTGTAACACAGTGAAGGATCTCCAGGAGGTCACATGAGCTCTGGGATGCTCTCTCCTTGCTGGTGGGCACTGAAATTACTGCTGCACACCACCCCAGTGCCTGCCCTGACTGGAGTGCTACCTCTCTGCATCTCAGAAACCTTTCTGTCAGGCTGGTGTTGCTAAGACCTCATCTACTAGATCATTCTCAACCAAGGACTTTGCTCCTTCACCATGCTACACAGGGCCAGACCATGATCTTTGAGGAAGTGAACACAGTGCCACAGATGTGATGACCAAGAGCTTTGCTGGGAAGGAGTAGGAGGAAGAAAATGCAGGACTGGCGGTATGTAAGGACAGAAGTTCTCTGCGTGAAAACCAACAAGGATCACTTTGGCTCTACAGGAATTACTCAAGCAAAACTGCTCTTGACTTACAAAAGGAACTTGGCCTAAGTAAAGATGACAGCATTGGTTCAGTTTTTGACAATGTTTGCTACTAGGGTTTGCTTCTATCACTGGAGATCGTTCTATAGTGACCATTTGAACAATGAAGCAGTTACTTTTGGGCAAAATGTCTCTATATGAACAAAAACTTTCTCTGATTAGAAAACCTTTTCAGGTCTCTTTGGTGCCCTGTTCTTTCTGATTTGGGCTTGCAGGGCTTGTTTTTCAGAGGTAGCAAGCAACTGCGGTTCTCCCCTCTCTCTCCATCTCGCTAATATAGTGCTCCTGGAAAGGTTTCCACAGGGTACCATCAGATAAATTAATGGCTTCGTTGTATTCTTGTGAGCTTTCTTGTGAATCTCTTTTTCAAACACTAGTTGCACAATCCCAGCTCTTCTCAGTCAGGACTTCCCCACCTAATTGCAGTAAATCTGAGTGTTAACTTTTCTTATCTATTTTCGTCCATTACTTCACTTGTCATTTCTGAGCAGAGGATGGGAAGAGTGGTAATTTTTCTCTTACATTACTTTTAATAGAATCAAACCCAGACCTTATTTTGCTTTGTACCTGAATAACCCTCGAGACAATTGCAGACTAGTTGTGCAGTCTGGGAATCCTGGTAACAGGAATGTGCAAAATACCTATTGCTTGTAGGTTCCTCTGGGCACATGCATGGCTGGCAGGGTTCTCTGTTCAGAGGGTTTCCATAATAGCCATCCATGCACCTGTCAAAGCAGTCAAAACAAAGCAGCAGAAATTGCCAAGTGCTCCATTCAGTCTCTGGAAGTGAATTAATTTATATGTATGTATAGTTAATTTAACATTCCAGGCCATTGTAATGCTATTCCAGTAATGAGTACAGGCATAGCAAGCTTCAAAATGGAAAATTAGAGCTGCATTCCCAAAATCTGGAAAAAAAAACCCCACACATTTTCTTTTCAAGGAATATTTCTGAAGACTTTTACCTGCTCTGAAACCATTTTAATCTAAATGATAATATACATATATGACATATCACACATGCTTTGCACAGCTAAAACCTGCCATGTAAAAGATTCTATATATTCCCTTGTCAACATATTCATTTATTTACACACACACACGAAGAGTGGCTGCCATGACATTAGAAAGTCCTGGCATGGGCAAAAAAGCAATGATTCATTCAGACCATTCAGAGAATATTGCATATTTTAGATGCAGCATATGTACTCAAACTAGTCATGCTCTGCCTGACATGTTCTGCAAAGCCAGAGTGAAGGCTGTTTTGAGCTGGTGGTGCTGTGCTGTCACCCAGAGAGGCAAGGGTGATTCTGAGGGCTCCCTGGGGGCTCAGCCACCCCTGCTACCCTGCCTGCCACCACTGCCTCTAAGTCATGGATCCCCATGGCCCCACAGCTGTGGCAATGCAGCAGCTTCTGAAGCATCCTCAGTCTTTGATCTGCTTTACTACGGTAAATGGGAAGATAATTCTCTGTATGCATACAAGCCAGGCTAAAAGTCTTGGCTATTCAATTAGCCTCATCCTGGGGTCTGGAACTCCTGCAGAAGCACAAGGCAACAAGTATTTCAGTCTCCCACTTTCAGTCTGTTTGCCATCTACAAGCACAATAGCCATAGGCTGTATTGTCCAAAGCACTGCAAGAAAAGCTCAATAGGTTTCACGGGGAAATACTCTTTAAAGTAAATTACAAGGTACAACCCAGCCAAACTAAACTGCATAGCTAATGAATTTAACTCTGATGTCCATGTTGAACTCTGATACTGCTGCCAGTGTATACAATGAAAAAGGGGAACGCAGTTTTGAATGGAGCTGGAACACGTGGGAGAAGTCATTCACTGGTCATATGGAACTAATATGAACCAGCAAAATGGTATGTTTATTTAAGCTCCTCAGAGATACCTGCAGGTGTTAAAATGAGTATTCAGCATGAGGTTAGCTCCTTGGCAATTTAAAAGCTGGGGGAGGTCAGCGCATGTCACATGCTTTGCAGCCCTGCCCATCAACTTACCTTTCACAGTGGCTTCCAGCTGTGAACCCCCGGCAGTTCAGGCACACACCAGTCACTGGGTCACAAAGCTCTGCAAAGCCATTACACACACAAGGACGACAGTGGGGAAACCCGAAGTACCCAGCCAGGCATCGGCTGCAGCGCTGGCCATCCACTTCCCGGCGGCAGGAGCACTGCCCTGTCACCTGGTCACACAGTGTGCTCAGCGAGCCTTGAGGGTGGCACTCACATGCTGGAAAACACCAACAGCAAAGTTGTGTCCTGAACGTATTCCCACCAGCCCAGCTCATTGCAGGCACTGTTCAATGGCAGTGCAAGCAGCGGGGATTGAAAATTCAGTATTTGTGGAAATATTTTTTATATTGCTTCACACATAATCATGGATTCAAAGCCCTAAAAACTTGGGGTATGCATGAGGAGCCAGGTCCTGGTACTGGTTCCAGAGGTGGCTGTCAAGTACTCACCGTAGCAGCCATGGAAGCCGAAGCCATAGCTGCCTGCAGAGCAGGTGTCACAGCAGCGTCCCATGACATTGGCTTTGCACTGACACTGACCCCCCAGTTTACTGCAGCTGGCATTCAGTGACCCTTGGGGATTGCACTTACAGGCTGCCAAGTGGAAAGAAAATCAAAACAGATTTGCTTATAAAGGAGAATGACTGCAGTCATAAACTTGCAGGTTTTACACTGAAAAGTAGTAAGGAAAGCTTGATTGTTCTCATTAAGGGGTTCATTAACCACTGATAGCCATGCATTGGATTATTTGATGCTGTAGCATTGATGGTGATGGTATATTGGTGTTGGAGCTGCTACATTCAAGCCTCTGCCTTCAGCACATATTTGGGATAGGACAGAACAGGGCATACCAAATGTAGATCCAAAATGAGGATATCCTGAAGTCTAGAAGGGTTTGACATAAATCAATGTCTGGCTGCAGCACTGGACATAACCTGTAAGCAGAGCTTAGACAGCCTGCATATGTGTAGTTTGCTGCTTTATGGACACCCTGGACTAACTTACTGAGTGTAGCTGGTCTGCTAACTCACACAGGGTGTTTGTCTGGGATGCTCAGATGCTAGCGCTAGAAAGCTAAATTGCCATGTTTCACTGGGAGAATCCCATCACTATGGGAATCAGGCTGATGAGTAGTCATCTTCAGCACAACTCAAACTTATGTGAGGGGGGTCTGTGGCTGCCTAGCCATGACCACATCACATGATGGGTGAATGAGGCATTGGTCCTCAATAGCCCAAATAGCCCTCCAATAACCCAAACCAAGCTGATGCTATCAGGTCCATTGGAGGCAAGGCTCCCTTAAAGGAGCTGGCCACTGAAGCTGCCCAGAAAGACTCCTCCTGTTACTGGAGGTGCACAGGAGCTCCATTTCTCTGGGTCCAACACCAGAGAAGTCTCCTGAGCCACTGACCCTATCTGCCCTTTCCACAGTGGGTCCAGAAGAATGCCTGGGCCTTCAAACTCCACTTGCCACTACTCTCTTGCTGGGAGAAAACCAAGGTTTACTTGGCGAATCATTTCTAGCACGTCAGCTTGTGTGCCAACATGCCTGGGATCCTACCAGGGCATTCAGCTGGCCTGCAGCATCCAGGGACAAGACTTAAAAACTCCTTTGCCATCTTATAGCAGCTGAAAAAATAGGAAAGTTACTGCTTTGGCCATCTGGTGAAGCTGCTTCTGATTGAAATGCTCTTCAGAAAACATGCAAGCACTGCTATGCTCCTTGTCCTGCTGCTCCATGAAGCTTATCAGGTGTGATGGACTCTAAAAGCCATGACAACAAAAGGTGCTTGCAGCACACTCAGGGTTCAGTGGGATGTGTCCTGTACAGCCATACATATGACACTTAACCTACAACACCAGGGGCTGAGAGCTTTCCAGTCAACATATCCTGGGAAAACCAGTAACTGTCCAAAAGAGCTGCCTATGCAGATTCATCCTTACCAACGGCACCGTTGTGAATGCGGGCTGACATGCTCACTATGAGCCGTGCACATGCTTCAGGCAGGACATGAGGTCCAACTTCTGATGCAATTTCAATACAGTGATACTTCTGGTACTCATCTAAATCCTTTTCACTGCATAAATTCTCCATGGAGCTGATTCTGGGAATAAGTCCAAGCTTTGGCATTAAGGGGGAAAAGAAAATATTTTTGCTTAGATATACTGAATTTCCCACATTCTCTTACTGTGCTCTGCATTGCAAGGACACAGGCCTGGAGCACCGTGTTTCCAAATCTGCTGTTGTGCTCCTCAGTCATCTGAATTCACATATATTCGGAAGGTCTAGACATTCCCTGAGTTCTTCAAACAAAAGTGACTGTGTATAAAAAAGTAAGATTATAATAAGACCTCAGATATCTGCTCAGAACTGGTTTTGCTTCCAAGAGGTGCCATGTTGATGACTCCAAAAGGAGTATCTGGCCCAAATTTTCACTTGCATTACTGAGATAGAGAAAAACTCATCTGCAGGTTCTGTGTCCAAGTATGGCCAGGCCTTGTCAGGTCCACTTCTACAGAAGTAATTAGAGGAGTAGACTCAGAAATATTTTTTTCAAGAAGGACTCAAAACTAACACCCAGTTCCTGACTTGGTGGAAAATTGGGAACTGTCTGGACCCGATTCCCAGGAAAGTACAGAACTAATTTTAATTTCCTAATGTAATCCTTAAATATATCCATGATTTAAATAGATTCAGATAACTTACTGAGATGTTTTTAAAAAGCTAAGTGATGAAGAACTGTCTGAATTTATACCCCTAACCACAGCATCTTGTCAGCATATGTTGACTGTGCTCATAATAAATGAGCAACAGATAGAGATACATACTCTGACCATTAACACATGCAACAAGTATGACTTGATGAGCTATTCTGGTATTGCTCCATGAAAATCAAAACAGATGCAATTCTGTCTTGCCATACAAAACCATGCAAACACAGTACCAATGGAGTAAGCAGAAGCACACTTTCTTGATTTCTATTAAAACACCCTATAGAATTATAGAACCATAGAATGGTTGGGGTTGGAAGGGAGCTTAAGATCATCCCATTCCAACCCCCTGCCACAGGCAGAGACACCTTGCACTAGACCAGGTTGCTCAAAACCCTGTCCAACCTGGCCTTGAACACTGCCAGGGATGGGGCAGCTATAAGTGTTCTTAAAATATTCTGATAACTGTAAAAAAAATCACACTGGTATAAATACAACCTCAAGGGAATTGTGACAGATCTACTCACTGAGTCAATCAAGATGAACGATTTGTCCTTTGGGTCGGAGGCAGACGACTGAGAAAAATACACATCCACAAAATATTCTGTTCCTGGCTCCAGGCAGACTGCAGTTTGCAGAAGTGCAACCCTGTTTAGCAGAAATAAAGCACAATTATAGCCAGGAGTTGGGAAAAAGCAAGTTTACAGGGTACTGTGAGCTCTCCCTTCCTTCTGTGCCTGCATCTTCAGGCCTGCACCCCCAAAAAATCCCTGCTGCTGTGGGGAGCACACCCAGCCCCACTGCTTGCAGGCTTTAGGAAAGCTTCATGACTTCTGCCTGGATGATTCACCAACAGCAATTCAAACCTTCTGAGATTAAATTGGAAATGGCAGGGTTTACTACTTCAAGCAAAGGAGCTTGCAACTCACTGTTCATATTTGTCCTTTCCTGTCCCTGTTTAATCAAGACTTTGGTCACATCTTCTTGGCTCCTCTCTATTATTTACATAGGTCCAAGATGAAAGGCTGGTTTTGAAAACAGGCTAGGACAGTGCCTTTAAGTCAATATTTCCTTTCTATACTGAAATAGCTGCAGTTGGATCTTTGCCAAAGCAACCACTAACCCCAGCAGGATGTCAGGTCACCTTCCTGGTTCGGACAAACCTTTGCCAGGCTGAGGACTGGAGCATCACCCTTCCTTAGACCCTAAGTGGTATTTCTGTGTGACAGCAACAGGAAAGGCCACACACGTGTTTCTAACATTCCCAGTTTCCCACACATTTATTATTCAATGTAATAAATACTGTGATTCAGTAAAGGATTTGTATACAGAAAATCTACGGGCGAAAGGACAGGAATAGTCAGACCTCTTTGTGGCTGGGAGAGGCAATGCATGCGGCTCCTGTGAAAGGCCCTTGTTTTTGCAGCGTTGACTTGACAAAGTACCAGTGGGCTGGATGGCAACACTTGCTAGCCAGTCTTCCAAGAACTATAAACAAAGGACAAACATTATGGTCAGTTTTCACATCTGAAAAACTTTCTCTTTGCCTGGGTTAATGAAAGCCATCTGAATGATTGCACACTGCAGTGACAAAACAGACTTTTTTTGTTCTTTACAGAACTAAAAAAAATGTTATTTGTGGAAAATGCATTGTATTTGCAATAGCTATTGAAGAGCAGAGACGGAAATGGGACCTCAGCTTGTCCAAATGGAAACAGCCCTGTTAAAGTCATTGGAGTTGTTTCCTTTCTCAGTGCAGTGTTGCCCCGGAGATATCCTTCATTATTTGCCTCCTCTCACATCTAATAAGGAATAACAAACATGAAAGACATTGTAATAAGTCTTTAAAATTCAAACGTTTAATCCTCAGAAGGAAAGAGCTCAGCAGCAGCAGTCAGCCCACTGCAAATTTGCTCTCATGTTTCAAGACACTGGGAGTTTTGTTTGATTTGGAATGACAGTAAGAGAACAAAATATAATTGACAGAAGGAGGATCTTGAGTGGTGGGACTGTCCCATGGAGCTGAAAGCAAGGCATGTACAAACACTGGTACTAATAAAACACTTGCCTGTGTTTTTAAAGACATGAGTGCAGTTTTGGGTTTAACCAGATTTGGGTTAACAGGTTTGCCTAGACATGTCTTCATCAGTAAGAAACTTTTTCCAGGCAAAACAAATAACATTTTGGTTATTTTTCTACAATTTTCACACATCTCAGAGCCCATCTGGAGCAATTGGGAAGCTGTACGTCTGCAAAAGCTTTGGAGTAATATCTACTCAAATCACGCCTGCCTGTGCACATTTTCCTGCTCAGAAAATCCCAGCCAGAAATACAGGTGCCCATTACAGGAAGATGCATTTTGCATGTGACTGATTTGTAAACAAAACTCTGGTCCAAGCAAAGGTACTAAAAGAGGAACTCCAGAAGCTGAGATCTTTACTGATGCTTAGAAAACACTTGTAGTGCTGATTTTTCAGATTTGACTGGAAAGGGTTAAAGAGGCTCAATGGAGTCCATGTTACTTGGTTGATAGGGACAAAAAGACAAACAGTTTTAATTTTAAATATAAAGAGTGGGACAAGTTGCAGCATCCTATTACTGACAAAACAGACATCTAGCACAACATCATATGACACACAAGACATCACAAGTACCTCAGGCTCGTAACGGATTGTGATATCAAAATCCATAGCAAAGGGAATGTTGTTGATGGCAAATCTCAGCCCAGCTCCACTGGGAACACGGGCAAAGCCAGGTCCTGTCCATGTAACAGACCGATCAGCACTGGGCTGCCTGAAAACCACCACCACAGCTGAGTCCTGACCAAACTGCATCACACCCTGCAAAGACATACTAGCGTTTTCAACAATTCACAGAGTCAAATGACAAAAAAAAAAACAAACTGAGAAAAAAAGAAAGGAACTATTTTGGCCATGTTATTTACTTATTTTGGACATCAGTCGGCCTCATTTTCCAAACAAGCTTAAGATCAGCAGTCTAAGAACACTCTCAAATGTAGGATGCTTAGGGTAACAAAGAAAAGCTTCCTATAGCTTTGCAACAACAGCAATGAAAGGGATTAGAACAGTCCATCCATCTCTGTATATATGGCATCTCCAAGCAACCACATTGCAAACCTTAAACAGATGAAGCTTGATTTCATACATGGCTGGACTTTTCATTATAAGCTGAAAAAAGTAAATGTCAATACTTAGAGTGACAAAGCTGACAGCATTTAAATGCAGTAGATACCATGTCAATGTCTTGGTAAACCTGTTAGAAAATGGAAAACATTGGAAATGTCTTACAACCAAAACAAACAAAAAAAATTGTCTTTCATTGGCACTCTTCTGAACAATTCATTAAACCTGAGTCTAAAATGGCACTGAACATGGCAGAGCTAACCTGTCTGTATGAATAATAAATTGCCTGGCACAACTGTGTCAGGACCGTAACATCCAGGACTGTGAATCCCACGTGCTTAGGGATTTCCTTGCCCTCTGTTGCAATAAAATTCTGGTATTTGGGGTAATCTTCAGTAACTACCCAAGTACCTGTTCCAGTCCAGATTTTCTTATGCTTCGTATCTTGCTCCTGTTTAACACAATCTTTCCATTTTCAATCATGAACTCATAGCCTTGCTTCTGGAAGTAGATGTCACACCTTGGAAGAGTGCTTGGTTTAACCTATGATGTAATGAGAGAGGGGCAACACAGTCTCAACAGTTCTGAAGGGTAGGTAGGCAGCTACATGAAAATCCACATTCTTAAACAAAGCTCTATTCTATGCTGGGTGAAATTCTGCTAGAAACTCTTTTGCCTCACTCCCTTAAAATTAACTTGCACTTCCTTTCACAAGCTGTCCCAGACATCTGCTTTCCATTTCATTTTTGGACTGTAGGCTGATTACTGATAGTGATTATAGCTAAATATTTGCAGATGTGACCTGCAAATAAACATATTTTTTTATTATTCCTCCTCTATAACTTCTGGACAACACATCGAAGAAGAAATGTTAGCAAAAACATAGGCAGCAGAAGGGATGCATTCCAGACTCGTACTCTGCACAGGGAACAACTACCTCCAGGCTGAGGGACAAAAAAATAAATAAAAATTAATTTTTCTAAAAACATTCCAGATGGATGCCAAATTCTCAAGGAAATTGAGCTGCAATCAGTGCCATTATATAAGGCAGCAGGAGGGAGTCCAATGGAACAGAGAGGAATTTGATTCTTCCTCTGTTGGAGATTCCCAGAAATATCACAGTTTGTGATAGCTGTTGGCAACTCAAACACTTTCCTGTAATTTAGATAACTAACTTATTTTCTGTAATATATGCTAGACCAGCCAGCACTTGAGAAGCAGCAAGGACAGCTTTGGAGGTCACGCCTGTCCTATCCTGTCCTGCGCCTGTCCTTTGGTAAGAGCCACAGTTACAGAACAGTCATGCCCATGAAGAGCAAGGATGAACTGAGGATGGTCAAAGAACTTTCCTGCTAAAACGCCACTCTGTCTGCCCTATGAGCAAGGGCCCCTCTCCTCAGCCTCAGCTCCTGTGCCACCATCACATGAATCCCCTCTCAGTACAATGCCTGAAAAGCCAACTACATACCAAGGGTGCTGAGCCAGAAAGGGGCTTTGCATGCTCAGCTTCATAAATATAATAATCCAGGGGTAAAAAGAAGTAGCCCGATGCTGGCTCATTACACTGGCGGCTCACGACGTTGGGAAGACACTTGCACTGACCATCATTTGATGAGCACCTGGGGTGAGAGTTAGTAAATGGAAGACATCAGAGTGCAGCATGACTGGGGCCTAAAAGCATGACAGCAGCTCAGCTCCACCTTTGCTTCAGTTTTTTGCTTTGTTTCTCCATTGTTGAATGGCCTGCCCTGTTAAACTTCTTCCTACCACTCAGCCCCTCCATTCTCGATGCTGGATTTATCCAGTGCTACTTTTTTATTGCTTGGGAGACATGACATGCTTTTTCTTTCTCTGTCCATTCAATAACTGAAGCACAGTTTCCTGAGCATCCGTCACTATCTATCCCTGCATCCATTTCTTTTATCTGTTGCTGTATCTATCACTATTCTTAATCATCTATCACCTGCAATTTTGGAGGTAGGACATGAGATCAAAAGGCCCTTTGATTAGATGTGATATGGTGGTTTTCATATACTTACACTCTTATTTAACACACCAGATGATTACTAGCTCTGATTTGCTTGGTCACAAGTAGCTGCTGTAGCACTGGACTATGTGCTCCTGTGCCTAAAGACCTTGCCCAACAGACTTCTGGAGGAGCCCAACTGAAACCAAGCTTGCTTCTAAAATTATATATTTTGAATAGGAGCCTATATGTAAAAAAAATAAAGATATTTCTAGTCATTAAAGTAGAGTTAGGATCTAAGTTAAAAATGTCACGTCTAACTTTTAATTTCTACTAATATTAGGGACACTAGTTCTCTGAAGTCACGCAGTTTATATTTTATATTAAACAAACCTGGGCTTAAGTTGATTCAAAGTTGACTTCAAAGGAAGAAGATAAACCCCTTTATCATAAGTAAATTTCCAAGATCCTAACCTGATTTTATGCTGTTTATATGTGATAAAATTATGCCCACAGTCTATTTTCCCATTTGTACTGAGACTGTATTAACCTAACCAGAAAATTTAGCCTAAGAGTTTGTAAAAATAAAAACCAAGAAAGAACTTGAAGCACATTAACTTACAAATTATTCTGGGATCCACCAATATCACAGTCACATGGAGAACAGCCATGCAAACTGCTGCCAAGACCCCAGTATCCTACCTGGGATAAACAGAAAGACTTTTTACAGCAAATATTTAACTATGTCAAGCACAATAGAATTTGTTCCCCTGGATGAACTCTTTCCTTGAACACTACTGTCCTGCTGCCTGTGCTTAGCCACGTGAGATTGCTTCTCTTCCCAGGTTGCATTGGGCATTCAGGCACTGCAAGAAGAGCCAGATATTTACCCATTTGTGCAAGCAAGCTGCTCCGTAAACAGCAAAGATGGCCTGAGGACATGATTTTGCATTTCCTTTCCTTCCTGGAAGTGCTCCTCCTAGCGCAATTTGATTGCACAAATGTTTGCCAGAGTTCAAAAGAACCAGATGTGTTCTTTTGCAGAATGAGAGCATGGAGATGCAAAATTCTTTTGAATTTTGACTAACTGGCAATGAAAAAGTGGGAGATGGCAAAGGAGACTTCTAAACCCGCATACAGAGGGAATAACAAAAGCTGGGTACGTACGAGGCACTTTTCACAGCGCCGTCCTGTGGTGAACCGCTGACAGAGGCACGCTCCCGTGGCAGGATCACAGGTGGAGAAAGGCAAACTGCCGGATGGATTGCAGTTGCAGGCTACAGCGAGGGAAATACACGGTTACTTCTGCTGGCCCCAGCCACAGCAGCAGGACCGGCTTTTGCTTTAGATGTGGCATCAACATGACAGGCAGTCTCCATCCTCCAGACAGATGCTCTACAGATGGACCTGCCCTGTTACCCTGCATCTCTCAGACTGCCCTTGGGGAATGGTCTGTTTCTTCAGTGGACAGACTCTCTGGGGGGAGCAGGGGCATTGGCAGAAGTCCAGTCTGGTGGTTTGCCATGTGCTGTGTGCTGATCCACACTACACAGTCCTTGCATGTTGCTCAGTGCTGAGTATCATGCTGTGGACTTAACATGCTCACAAACCCGCAGTGCGCCTCGGTAGGTGTGGGATGTTTGTCAGTGAACCTCCCTCAGAAGAACAGCTGGCTAAAAGCTCCCATGGCAAGGCAGCAGCTCCTGCCACCTAGACACTGCACTGTGCAGCGCACAGTCCAACTATTCCAACAACTCTGGCTTTTCATTCAGCCTTATGCTGATTTTGCCGGTAACATAATTTTCATGTCTTTAATTCTCCCTTTTCAACTAAATTGTATATTAAACAATCCTTCTGTTAATGAAAGTCTGATCTGTTAAAGTATACTATGCTTCCTGCAAGTGATTTTGCATCTTTTCAGTCTTAGGTGTTGAACAAGGAACATTAAATTACACCAACCACAAATTATAGCTGGCACCTGGCTATTTGTGAAGCAGGTAGTGCATTACTGTGTGCATCCAACTACCTCCATCTCTTAAAAATGTCTTGGAAAAAAGAATGAAAGGTGGTTTACATACGCTGGCAGCCCAGAGGGTCACTGCCACTCAGCCCGTAGTAGTTGGCCCTGCACTGGTCACAGCGAACACCCTCCACATTCTCCTTGCAAGGGCACCGGCCCGCGACCGTTCCTAGAGCAGGGTCAGTGCGGCTCTCGCACATGCCATTGTACAATGTACCTTCTGGGTCACAGTTGCAGGCTGCAGGCATGGTCAAGGAGACATAATAAAAGCACATTAAGATATAAGCATGAAAATGCAATGACAGAGCTGCTGGTAGACACAGATTCAGGGTTCTTGTAGAGATGCTCATCTGTGCTTGCTGTTGGATGCTTGACAATTAACGCGCAGCAGCTGTTAAGAAATATTATAAGAATGTTTCCAAGATCTGCTTTTTCTCTGAAAAAGAGTTACATTCTTCTCTTTGGTAGAAATATACCCTTTGTTTGGGTAGAAATAGGCATCACACACCCACTCCCTACCCCCTTCAGAATACTCAGGGAGGAGTGGGCCCCATACTTTTGGGGATGGTCTCATGAAAGCTGTAGGGTTGCAGTGGTACCACACCTCCTCGCAGCTGGCCTGAGTTGGCTATGGGTGAATTATTTACTGGAAGAAATGGATTCAGCATGGAACACTGCCCTCCTGATGCACCCCATTTTTCCCTAAGGTACTACCCATTTCTCACAGTAGAGCTGACCACACCACTCTCCTGGGTAATCAGCCCTTGGCTCCTTAAGGACTTTTGATGTCAATTGGTTACTACAATGAAATTATACTCAGAAGATTTTTCCCATCCTATGTTAATACTGAAGTTAGCTTATCTTCCAGAAGAAGGGTTTTTATGCCTGAAAAAATCTTTTTTCTTGCATATGGCAGGTTATCTAACAACAGTCGTTACTCCTCCCATCATTTCATACCTCTTCTGTAATCCCTAACTACCACAGAAGCAACAGCACTATTGCTATTCATATTTATCTTGATGTTGTTCAAGAAAGATGATAGCCCTGCTGGGTTTCTAAGCTCAGTTTAGCAATGAGTTGGAACATGCAGCCCTTTTTACAATGCAGGTTCAAGGACACTGCATGCAGTTACTTTATAAGGCAATTTGGACGTTACAGGTTTGATAACACTTTTACAACCATATGAACATTTAAGCTTGGGGATGTCATAGGGTTCAGAGCACAGAGAACCAGAGCCACCCTGCTTTGAGTCATTCTTACAGAAGGTAAAAAAGGGAAGCTTACGGAGGCATGCCTGAGGGTCTGAAATGGCTTTGAGTGGATCCTGGTAAAAGAAAGGTTTGCACTGGTCACAGTGTTGCCCCGTAGTGTTGTCCTGGCAGTCCTCACAAACACCACCACTGACCCCACCATTGGCCTGGTATATAGCCAGGTCAAAGTGGCATCTGCCAGAGTGGCCATTGCAGTTGCACCCTGAAACCAAAACAAACGGAGTATTTTGTACCATGACTCCCATTACTATGGTCTTGCCACTATTGCTACCTACCCTTAACATAGGGTTACTTGTTATTTCCATGATCTCAGTGCCCAGCAAGATCATAGTTTCCCAGGCCTAGTGCTTTACAGCTGGGGGGAAACACTGGAGACTTGCAACACAACTGGGCCCTATACTTGTAAGTACCCATGCAGGTGAGTGTGCCGTATGTGTAGAGGAAAACACTGCTCCACTTAAGAAAGATCTAGCTGAATATATGTCACAGACCCTAATATTCTTGTATATCCAATATTACCCATTATTGTGGAAATAAATAATTTAGCCTTGTCTAAATTTTTCTTTTATTCACAAGAAAGACCATATGTAAACCAATGGATGATCTGTTTTTGCATTAGTTGCTTTTTCCTCTCTTTTTTGTTTGTTGCTTTTTCCCCTCTTATCTAATCAAAAAACCGTGAAGCTCTCCTTCTTGTAGGACAACACAGCACTAACGGATACAGGAACCCATCTGGTTTTAGATGAGGCATGGAAAAGTCTCCCTCCCAGCAAACCAGCCATCCCATTACGCACTGGGCTGGGACTGTTCTGCACCCTCAGCTATAAAAAAGGAAAAGAATATGTTTGAGTTACGTTTGCAAGCGTTATCCTGTGTCCCTTCAGCGGGCCTCCAGGGAGCATCATTGTAGAAATCTTTACATCTTTCACAAGACAAACCTTCAGTGTTATGGTGGCAGAGACATCTCCCGTGGACCTGCAATGTGGTGAGAACAGAGAGGAGGTAAGGTGAGAGGACAGAAGAGGAGAGGGGAAGAAAGGAGGTATCTGCTTGAGGTATACCAGCAGTTTCAGGAAAATTCAAAGCTCTTTGGCTCCCTCAGCTGACCTAATTCTCAGTTACATGCATGAAAGGTCTGAAGAATACCTGCAAACTTTGATCAAATTTTTTCAAAGCCATTGAGCAACATTTTGGAAAAACACACAAACTTCAAAACATACCAAAGGAGATGTCAACCTTTTAAATTCTCTCTCTTCCCCTACATTTCTGTAACTTGAGATACATATTTTCCAGAAGGAAAAACAAACCCTCTTGTTCTCAGAGGGAAAGAATTCACAATCATGTTCCTCAATTTTTTAATAATCCATTTTTCATGGGTTAGCTTTGCATTATCAGCGATTCTTTATGCTTATGGCTCCTCTCCTACTGCAGAGCCCCTGAGCCCAGCTGGAGTGTGGAACTCGCCCAAGGACTGGCCATTCAGGGCTGCACACACCACAGGCTGCATTACATTTGCACCATTACAGCTCTGATATTTTTCTGCTATCATCAACATGTCTTGTCCCAGTTGCTTTTGAAACACCAACTCCTACCAAAATTGAGCTAGCTTCTCTTCTGAAACCTGAACAGACCAGCCCAGGGTTTTAAAGGAAGAAGATGCACTGAAACATTTTACAACTTAGAGTTGCAAATGATCAATCCAAAGACCCTCAGATATTTTCCCTCCTCTCCCTCCCTCCATCTCCTTCTTTCCCCAAGATATCAGGCAGGGACTGCCCTTGTTGAAGACAGAGCTAATGACGCACCATCCCAGGCTGATGGAAGACATCTCCCCGCAGATTCTGCACGGGATCACACTGGCTGGCGTGGCCATTGCAAAAGCAGCTTCCCCTCACAACCATCTCATAGACAGCATAGTAGTACTTCTCAAGGGGATCACTGAGCCTCCTTCCAAGCAGAGCATCCCCAAGGGTGTGGAGTTTAGTAAAATTGATCCTTAGGTTTGTCAATGTAATGAGCTCTGTAATGAAAGAAGAAAAATCAAGAGGCCAAGTTCACTTGAAAATGAACAGTATTAAATATTCAGCTTGGATAAGTCATCCAAGAATTCCCTCATATTGAAGAAATAGTGAAAATTATCTGATCTTGGCTGAGAGCAGTAACCTGGACAGTGCCAAGGCATGGACCTAGTCCTGGCACACAGCTGCATAAGCATAAGCACCCTGCTTGGTGTGGAACTGGCCGGAGCCAATCTATTTTCCCAGCCTTTGTGGGTTCATGTACACCTCAAGGACTGTTCCCAAAAAGCAGTGTGGTTTGGGCCACCTGATCCCAGAAAGAAAGACAGTTTAGCTGCATGGATGAGCTCTGCAGAGCTGTGCTGTTTGATCTCAGGGCGAAAGAACAAGAGTGGCCCATTCTACTTATTAACACAGGTACCTCCTAAGATCTTTAGCTACTTTTTCAACATCATTAACATGTACCAACAGAGCTGTTGATCCATTCAGTGGACAAAAAAGCAACACCAGTAAAGTATCACTGGAGAAAAGCTGTACTGTCCCTACCTTGGACATAAGGCACATACGGGTCTTCTATTTCAAAGCTGGGGTCCAGAGCTTTTAAAACAACCTGCAAAACAAATTAATGCGCTCTACAGATGACTGAAGCTATTCTTTTCAGATATAAAGTCTGTCACCTGAGACCTATTAGGTACTGATGAGCACCTAGAAGAAAAGAACAAGGCTGTGGCACTGATTCAGCAAGTGCTCTCATCCTTTCAAACAGGCCTTGGCTAAGTGAGGCAAAGAGACCTTTGGGTGGATTGATGTGTCAGGAGGAAGTAAAAACAATATCCTACAGTGACGTTGAGATGGAATGAGGACCCACCAAATGTATCAAAGCCTTTAGTGGTAGAGGCAGATGGGGACTCAAGGTCTCTTGAGAAGGGCACTTCAGTGTGAATTAGGAAACCAGGAAAAAGCACTAGACGGTTTTGTACAAGTTGTTTAATGAATTCATTTGGGTGTGAAACTGAGGGTAAAATACAGTGCTAATAAAATAAGCACTTCAGTAAAGTCAATAATACCTCATGTATCAGAACGTGTGTAAGTGGATTTGATGGATACTGATGAGAGACATTCAGCTCCAGAAACCCAGCCACATATGATCTGAACTTATACAAACGCAAACACTTGGCAATACCTCGCCTTCAGTGGAGGGCTCAATGTCTGAGTATCTTGAATCACAAATGACATCTCCCACATTTTTTGCTGGACCAGGAGAGATGTTGGGGAAAGAAGCTGCACAGTCCTGTGCAAAGTATCTGAACACTTTCCAGGTGTGACCAAAGTCAGTGGAGCGCTCAACCAGCATCGCGGCAGGGCGAAATGTCTGCAAGGAACAGTATTTCAAGAACCCTTTAACCAGGTATTGATAAGACATCTCAGGGGTTGTTGTTCTGATATTCCTGCTTGTGGGATGCCAACAGCTTCCAACTAAAATTCTGTTTGGGAGATTGTAGGCTCCCTACAGTGCTACTGTGCTGGTTACATGCCTCTCTGAAAAAGACAGATTCTTCATGTGAACCACACTCTAGCAAAAGGGAAGGGCAACCTTCCACACAGATAGAAGATCATTGTCTAAGTGAGGAAGTTTACTATAACAGTGTAAGGGTTTTGTGAAAAAAAAAATGTAACCATCTGGACCATAATGGGTACACATGAGAAGGCTGAACCGATTTCAAAGAACAACAACAGTTCAGAGATGTCATAAATTCTTAGGGCTTCATTTTGCAATTCTTTTCAGCATCAGTTCTCAGATTATAGAAAACAGAACCTGAAGGCACACGAACAGAAAGCTATTTGGTTTATCTTCCTCCCCTAAGGCAGGATCAAATATAACTTAACCACACTTGACAGGTGTTTATCTAACCTGTTCTTATAAACCTCTAATGATGAAGCTTTCACTGCCTCTGTAAGCAATTTATTCCTGTGGTTAAGTAATTGGTGTATAACATTACATAAAAGCTCTGGTAAAAGACGTACCTTAAAAATCAGGATAAGATGGCTGAACTGGAATAAGGTTTCTAGGTCCAATCTAACGCTGACGTGGTCAACACCTGAAAAGAAAATGAAAATGAAGAGCACAGTGCACACTTTGGAGGGGTTGCTGATACAGCTTTCCTATGGGGAATTTAAAGACACCTTTTCCAGCACAGCAGCTTGACTCTTTAGGGCATCACTGAAAATGCAGGAGATGGTTAAAGGTCCTGTTCAGACCATTTGGACTGCTGAGTAATGCTGATGACAAGGTTCTAGGTTTATGGCTTCCTCTATCCAGTTAGAATTTTTTACACTCCAGACAAATTGCTTATTTCTAAGTATAAAATGAAACTCAATAAAAATATGGGGTTTTCTTCACGCTCAACAGATCTGTTAAACCCTTCTACACAGCCAGGCCTGAAATATATCATGAGCAGAGCTATCATACCAGGCATCATCCAGAATTGTAATAAGTATAGAAAAAATCCCCACAATTCACACATTCTCTGTAGAGAGTTGAGGGAGCTCAGCTGATATGCCCATTGTTTACACCTCCATGCAGCTTCCTAGGCCTCCTGCTCAGCACATGCTCAGCTCAGTGCATGAGACCTCATCCCAGAATAAAGGTGATGAGAACAAGAAAAGATACTCTCACAGCTGGCCCACAGCTTTATTGTCAGCGGTACCATAAGCTGGTGACAGTTCCTTGCTACACTCCATGAAAAAACAAGGCTTATGAATTCTTAGTTGGATGCCAAAAATAGAAGTAACATATCTTATTTTTTCTATGCCTTCATAGAAACCAGGCAAATATTTTTTTACATATTCACTGTATGTCAGATAAGATAGATGCTATTCCTCCTAGCATGCCTTCACAGAGAAGATCTAAGGATAATGTCTTCATCAGTGACATAGAATCATAGAATCAGCTAGCTTGGAAAAGACATCCAAGATCATCAAGTTCAACCTTTACTCAGTGGGACTGAGTGCACCCTCAGCAAGTTTGCAGATGACACAAAACTGTATGGTGTAGCTGACACACCTGAAAAACAGGTACTGTACTTAAAAAGGGGTTATAAGAAAGATGGGGACAAACCTTTAGTAGGGCCTCTTGCTATAGGACAAGGGGTAATGGTTTTAAACTGAAAGAGGAGAGATTCAGACAGAATATATGGAAGAAATTTTACGATGAGGGTGGTGAGGCACTGGAACAAGTTGCCCAGAGACATTACATATGCCCCACCCCTGGAAACATTCAAGGTCAATTTGGACCAGGCTCTGAGCAACCTGATCTAGTTGAAGGTGTCCCTGCTCATTGCACGGGGGATGGACTAGACCTTTAGAGTCCCTTCCAACCAAAACTATTCTATGATATCAGTGAAGAACTATTACAAAGAAGCTTGTGGCAAAATTAACATGAGGCAATAAGGTTGATCATAGCAAGGCTTCATTTATTCCCTTTATGTATTCCTGTTATGTATTTACACTGCAAGCACTACCTTTTTTAATGGATATTTGTAGTTTACACACTCCGTCATTACCCATCTGTAGGCAAATGTACCTTTTGCTACAAATCACATTTCCCTGAAAGGCAGACACCCCATTACATATGGCCACCATGTCTAACACAGCACTGTCACAGGTCCTCTGCCCAGCTCTTGGAGATGTTGTGCTTAAAATTTGTCCGTGGAAAAACAGAATTTCAAAACTCCTGTATTGCTACACACAAATAGGTTTAAGTCACTCAGTATTACCCAAGCAAAGAATAGATACAATTTTGTTTCATTTCTTCATGAAGGCAACATGGCGAATGCCAATGACATAAATAACTCTCACGGTAATATATTATGCAGTAACATATTCTCAAAGAAACTTACCATTTTCTGACTGCCACCACTTCTTTTTTCTATCATGCTCAAAAGTTGTGATAACATTTTCAATCATGTGACTATTGTGCTGAGTGTAGGGATTATATGGGTACCTGGAATCACAGAGAAAGCACTTCTGTTCAGCCTAAAAAACAAAATAAGAAGAAAGATGGACTTGGTCCCTTCTCTAAAGATCAGGTGGATCTACATGTATTTATGCAACTGTAACCTGTCATGTTGCTTTGGATGTCTGTGCTTTCAGTCACTCAAGCTTTCATATAAAAGGGACAAGCCCAAGAAAATAACCATATGCACAAAGCAAGCATATAATAAATGTGAGCCTCAGTTTGCCCCACATACTCCATTAAAAATGCACTTTTTCAGTGGAGAAGAGATCTCAGGAAGAGCAAAGAAATAAGCGTGTCAAGGTGTTGATTCTTCCAGAGGGTTTTGTAAGAATTTCTCAGGAGAAATTTATTTTTTAAAAGTTGATCTTTTATTCATGTGTCAAAAAGGCTGTAGAAACTTTCAGCCAGACAGCAGTGAGGAGGCAGAGGGGATACAAGTGAGAACTGGATCTTTCAAGATCTGAAGAAGCCTTAAAGAGGAAAATTCACTAAATCATTTATACATTTTTCTTCTTTCCATTTTGCTTATTTTCTAGCAGCTTGGAGACCCAGACAGAGGCAGGAGGCAGATGCCATTGTACAAATGGAAGGAAAGGATGGATCCAGGTAGTATAAAAATAGGTGGCCTGGGCTGACACCACCACCCCAATTGCTGTCAGTGCCTTTTGTAGGCACAGGGAAACTGAAAAAGTTTAAAAGCAATGCAAAGGAAGAAAATCATGACGTCAACAGGATGAAAGACTCTTGTTTGAAAATGTAACAAGCAGAAGATGAAGGTGACAGTGATTAGCCAATATCTCAATGCTGAATGAGAGGCTTCTGCTTGCAAAGGAGCTTTAAAAATGAGGGCAAGGAACTCCTAAGGTGCTAAGATGGGGACTGAGTGGGAGATGTAAGGAGAGGTGACAAGGTAAACATGTCGGGCTGTGAAATGACCCATGCAGCATATGATCACAGCTGGCAGGGCCACAGAGCAGCATATGGCAGGGTGAGTGAGGGTGGCTGTGTTGCATAGATGTACTCTACAGGATTTGGGCAGCGCCTGAGTATGAGGGCTCTGGCATAAGCCAAAGCTGAAAGGCTGATAGGGATGCTGCTGAAATCAGAAAGTAGAAGTCAGTGGCAGAAGCTGGGCTGGAAACAACCCAGAATAGGATTGATGGAGAAGCACCCTGCCCTGTGTAGATGCTCAAGATCTACAGAGAAGCATTAGGAATGATTTGCATGTCTTATATTGTGAAATCACCTGTGAGTTATTCACATTTAAATAAATGAAGAGATACAGATTTACAGGTATAAGTAACGTGTTTCAAACGTCATAATAAATACAGAATATATTCAGTCATTCGATACCACACACAACAACCGTACAAATGTACGATCTAGAAGACGAGATAGAAATACAAAAGACACTCTCATGTCAACTCATTTCACAAAGCTCTGGTAACGTGAGCTCAGGGGATCGAAGCATTTGGCAGAACTGCACACATCCACTCTCTGGTTTATATAGAGGCATACAATATGATGCTCAGACAACTTCTGGTTAAGTTTGCTACATAAACATCTTTCTGTGCCCCAAAGGACAAACTCATACATGCTCACATAAGGAAAATCTGTGAGATTCCATTTGCCTCTGAAGTGTGCAGCTTCATACTCTCCTCAATACTGAGTGCTCTTTTTTTCCTTTAAAACATGTATAAAGTCATAAAGCTAAAACCCACTTAACGTACATTTAGAAATGGTAAGACACATTAAAGACTGAAAATGATTTGCAGTGCTGATTTTCAAACACAAAACAGTTGAACTCTTAATTTTTTTTTCAGTCTAATTTCCAGTAAGACATCCCAGCTGAGCCCTGGCTTTTGACATGATGACAAACACACGCTTTCACAAGAAACTTTTGCTCCTTCACGATGCCTGACACAGGTCACCAGGAGGGGAACTGGGGGAGGAAGAACTTTGCTTTGCAAGATGCAAAGCTTCCTGGCCTGCCTCCATCAAAGCCTTCAAAATGTGCTAGTGAGAAGGAGAATTAGGCTGAGTGGGACTCTGATGTACTGAAGGTGACACACACATTTAAGGTCAGCTGATAGAGCAGAACACGTTGACAGAGCATAAGCCTCTATCTCTTGACCTCTGCAAAGCAGCAGAATTTGTAGTTCTCGTTCTCTTCAGGAGACAGTCACCAGGGATCAAGATACATTGAAGCAGCACTAAATCACAGCAATTACTGTGGAACAGCTGTTCCTTTTCATGAGTCTGTAGTTACACAATTCAAAGGATAAGTACAGGCAAGTGAAAATATTAATATTTTATTGCTCTTTGATCTCCTCTTAAAAAGCAAAATAAAAGGCAATCATCTGGCTTAGGGCCAGAAAGACGATGTCTCTGAGATGGCTCTTTATGCCCATCTCCCAAGCAGCACCAAGACTCAGGCTATTTCAGAAGAGGAAAGAAATTCACATTTTGCAGAAAGCCATGGCTGCAGTATGTGACTTGGAGCAGTGCTTGTTGCTATCTCAGTATGGCACAGCTTTACTCAGATGTGTCGCACCATTTTGCCAGGTGGTCATAAACTGTAATTATTTCAGTTGCTTATAAATTAAGCTGTATTTCATTAACCTCCTCTTCAGCCTAAACTGGTATTTGGTGAAAATATTTCTAATTGTAATAATTTATTAGCTCACCATGGCCAAGTCCTCCAAGATGTGTCTCATTTCTGCCTGGTACATCTCCCACACACCTGCTGCTTCCCCACAGCCCCCTTCGCTGTAGCCAGGGAGCAAGAGGGATCCTTCTGATCATCCACAGTTTGGCTCTGCCTACCCACCAAAGACTGGACTATATCATTAGGTTTTCCCTCTGCCAGACATGGTTCTCTGCTTTTATCAACACCGGTTTTATTTCAGATCAAAAGACATGAGAGGACATAGTGTGAAACTCTTAACAGGATGCCTGAGGTCTCAATACTGCATGGGACATGTATGTCAGTGAAAGTCTATCAAGGCACTGTCCACAGCCCACAGGATCATAGTCCTCCTGCACTCACACACATGCAAACTGTGGTCTTCACTTCTGAGGTATGAGTTGGAAAAGGACTTGAAAAGCAAAGCTCCTTCAGAAATCCCTGTGCTCATTTGCATCTCATGGATGCTTTTTCCTTTTGAGAAGCTATACATCACTGTGGAGGCTCTTTGCTGCCAAACCCTCCATATGTGCTGCAGTAAGGCAGAGCTTCCACCAGGTTTATGTCACACTGTCTAATGATTATTCAGACATCTCCAACAGAAACTTCTTTGCTGAGCAAATTCCTTTTACAGATCAGAATACTGTTAGTAAGCAGAGTTCAGTTTACTCAAAAAAGAAAGAGCTAACCAACCTCTAGGTAGCCTATAATGCAGTACTTTTGAGGGCCATTCATGCCACAGGTTGATGAAGCTGTTAATTGCTTGCTTCGACCCAGGAGAAGGTCCCCAACAGCTGGGTGGCAGGATCCAGCATCACAGTCATCCTGAGCATGCTGGAGTCTTATCAGCACTGAGGGCAAAAGAAGAGCAAAGAGTGATTAAATGGCTTTGTGTACCCAGCAGGATTCTCCAGATAAAACCAGTTAAATCCCAACATCAGCAGAAAACTAAATTATTCTTTTCTGTACTCCTTTTACCCTTCATGATACAATTTGGTAGAATCTCGAAGAGCTTTGATAACGAACACACTTGCTGTAAAATCATTATAAGAAATGCAGCTAGCATATGCAGACCTATGCTAAAACTGAAATTCTCAGCACATTATTGCACAATAAACATGCCAATCTCCTGTGTGCAATAATTTATTATGCTTCCTACCCAGGCATACCCATAGCCGGCACTCCTGCAGCAGAATCACCAGCATTTTGATTGACTCTGGGAGCAAAGACAGGTTTGGATTAATTCTATTGATTTCTGTTGATTTCCAAGTGCTAATGGTGGAACTGAGACTGGGATTGATGTACTGATGACAGGGGTCCCTCAGATTTTCTGATGATTTACAATGAACTCCCATGTCTGGTCCCAAAACCCCCTGTTCAGACCCCATGGAATTACACATTAAGTAATATTTTTAATTTAATTTAAAATAATTTTATTAATAATTAATAGTCACATATTAATAATCAATTAATGATTACACAGAATAATTCTGAATTCTTTAAGTAATTGCAGGATCTTTTTTGCACATTTTGCCTGAAACAACTTTAAATATTTTCCCCATTATGTTAAGACTTCCCTTACAGGGCTTGTTCTTTTAAACAAGTTCTATCCTGAAACCCTGAACAGGAATGGGCACTTTGGAGGCTTTATCTGTTTAACTTTACCTGGCTGAACTTGTTATAAAAAGCGTAGTTAAAAAAACTTCCAACAATTGATACACGAAGATCCCACAGAACACTAGAAACAGTCATGCAATTACAGCAGTAAAAATGCAGTATTTTACAGCCAGATTTCAGTTTATGGCTTAGGCTATACTTCACATGATGAGTGACACTTGACTCTTTAGGTATAAAGCAACATCAGTTTGGTTAGCCAGCTCTTTATTTATGCAGATCCATGCTCATTATTTGTTAGCAGATACTGATTGCCCCTTTCAGGGCCTGATTCAGACTCAGTTACAACATGCCTCTTTCCTTTGTACTTAAAGGATCCGTATCACTCATAGCTTCTAGGCAGAATAGTGGGAAATAAGTACCCACTATTACATGTGTCTTAACGTACTTAAAAAAAGCACTCTAATTAAATCTTGCAGAGTTGTGTAAATCACATGATAATATTCCAACACCAGCCTGAGTAACTGTAACATCTGTACTTACTGAGGTACAACAGGATGACCAGCCCCAGCTTCATGCCTCCCATGAAACTCAAACTGGTACTGCTGCAAGAGAAGAACTGGTGGGTCACTTGGTGCTCTGCATCACCAACCTAAGTCTATTAACCCCCTTGGGTGCAGGCTTACCCAGTGCTAGCCTTTAGTAAAGTGACAGTCATAATAAAAAATATGAAAACAAAAATGAAGCCCTGGCTTTGATTTCTTTGTAGCAAAAATTTCTCATCACAGAAATTTATGCACTGAAACCAGGATGAAAGCAGAGGGACATGTCACAAAGGCTGTTGGAGAAGACTCAAAACACATTCACACTTAGTGTAAAATAAAAACACAATGCTATCAGCAAAAAATGTTAGAGTATTCAAATACCAGCTATTTAATCTTAATTAGATTCAGCAGGGCTGTTTGGAGAAGTCTAACTCCTTCTCTAGAGGTTCTTATTTCTTTTCGTTAACTTAAAACAAAGACTGCAGTCCTAATGAAGATGCCACTGAGAAATGCCTGATGTCAGGTGCTATGAATTTTGGCAGAGATAAGATTACAACCACACCTTATAGAGAAGAAAAAATGTTGCATCAATGCAAAAACCTCATATGAGTGAACTAGAGCATGAACCCAGTGGAGGTTTTACTTCATACCCATTCTCTTTCTGCTTACCAGGAGGAAAGCAAGACTTGCCACCACAAAATCTCTGCTGGAAAAACAGAAGGCAGACATGGATATAAAAGACACTCCAGCATCCTGCCACCAAGTAGAGCTCTGAAACAACAGCCTGCTCCTCATCTTTAAACCTTCCAACTCTTTCTCCACCTGTAGCCACCAGTGAGACCAGCACTCTCTGATGCAGCTAGAGTTGCTGGGGCGTTCCTGTGTGAGCATGCCTGAAGTGCCACTTTATGGCTCCATTCTTGCTCCTCACTTTCATACAGCCATTGCTGTGCTAAATGTGCTACAATGAAACACCCCCTGCCCTGAGTATGGGCAACATAAATAAAGGCATTGAAAGTATTCCAGTAGGCTGTATGTAAGTTTGGTTCATGCAGCTTAATACAATCCATGACACAACAGCCATACCTAGATGGCTATTTCAGCAGCCACAGGTAGGGAAAGCTACCAAGGGGTCACCAGCCTTTTATGCTGCTTCAGTTCCTCTCATCTGCCACGACTGCAGAGAGCCTGGGATGTGACAGGGAGACCATGCTGGTGAGCATACAGCAGCTGAGCCTGGCTCCAAGCTACAGAGAGAGCTGGCGGTGGAACCAGTGTCTGAGCAAAATCATTCAAACAATTTCCTGTTGCACTGTACTTTAAATTTTATACTCTGTTATAATAATGGACAGACTCAGAGATGACTTAAGCTGCAACCACTGCGATAGCCCTGCAGTGAGTATAGACATCCACGGTAAAAATAATCCTGGTAGGTACACGTCCCAGTCCCTATCTAACACCGTGACATTCAATACCAATGATACTTTTTAAACATGACTCCCTTTAACAGAGAAACAAGGACTGGCCAAACCCCAACATACTTTAGTTTCATGCTTAGTAGAAAAATTAAACATTGAAGAGGTCTTACCTGGGCTTCAGACATCCAAGTGTTTTAGCTGGAAATAAGCACAACTGACTGAGAAAAGCAGGCAAAGGCATACCTGTATGTTTCAGCTAGAGAAGACAGCACATCCCCCGAGGCACCAAGGTGAAGGTGAGAATGAGACCCAGCCTGCAACCTGCCAAAGGCTTGATTTGTGAACTCTTTCTGACAGAGCTTCTGGCATCAGCAAATATGTGTGCAGTGAAAGAAAATTATGACAGGTTAAGTTTGCAGAAGAAAAGTTCATGCAACTGAAAAGGCTGGGATTCTTAAACTGCTGGCAACAACTCTAACTGTTTAATTAATCAACTGCTGGTCCAGTTTACAATCAAACATCAAAGTCGTGGCACTGACTTATCTGAACATTAGCTACAATGGACAACTTCTCCCAGCAGGGGTGCAAATGGTGTGGAAGTGCTGATTTGGGGTTTTGCATCTGGTACAAAAGCAAAAGTGCTGATGTGGGGTTTTGTGCCATCCACACAGGTGCAATCAGATGAGGATCACACCTGAAAGATGGGATTGCACCTGTGTGGACGTATGGAGCCAGCTTCAGATTAGCTCAAACTCTGGATCCCAGCCAGGAGCACTAGGTTTTTTCTATTTACGGCTAAAGACAACACAGCAACTTGAGTCGCAGTCACCACATTTCAGCATAATCTTTGCCTGTAACTGCCTCCAGCAGCAAGCATGGGGAATGGTGGTGTGCGGAGTACAGCGTGGTCATGGGAAACATGGTGATGGAGGAACTTTAAAATGGCATTCACCAGCTCATTCACCAGCACAGAACTGGCCACTGGTTTTGGTGCCTTTGTTTGAAACCTGTGGCACTGAAGACTGTGCCAGTCTTCAGAATGGCAGGTTGTGTTTGGTACACATTCTTAGTTGTGATATATTTGTTACCAGTTCTCCTGTGACTGCTTGTAAGGCTTAATTCATGATTGCCTGTAAAGTACCATCAAACCCTCAAAGAGAAGGTTTTCTGTAGATGCAAAATATGTTTTATAGACTAATCATCACTTTTCTTTTGGTAGCTCCTATTCTTTCAGGAAAAAATAAATACACGTGTTCTTTAATCCTATTGCAATGCTTAGTATGAAGTGTCCTCTGCCATTACTATGATTGTTCACTCCAGCAGGAATAATTCATATACTTTGCTTTTCTGGAGTCATTTTCCTCAAGTGCATATGGAATTTACTTGTGGGAGACTTTTTTCAGGCTAATTTAATCTACAATTTTTTGTATTCGTTCATGATTAGTTATCGTACAGATGGTTTGTATTTAGTGTATTCCAATATTAAGAAATAAAAGACTAAATAATGTATTAAGATATTAATTTTACCTTTTATGTGTAAGCCCTATCAAGTGCTCTCTGAAAGAGTAACATGTAACTGAGGAAGGTATTACCATTGTGATGCTACTAAATTATAGAAGGGTTGACACTTTATTAGCATATTTGGTAGGGGATTCAGATTTTGTTACAGAGAAGTTATGTGAGAAGCAAATCTCAAGGAAGATTTATTTGCAGAATATAGCCGGTCCTGTGTTTTGATTTATGTAGGACCCCAAGCAAGAGGGAGGTTTTAAACAGCTTGAGGCAGGGATTAAGAAACTTATTACTTGCTTTAATCTCTCCACTGGTAGAGGATCTGAATTTATAATGCATCATTTGTCCCATGCTGGCTGGAGGGCAGACAGCATTGGTGTGTGAGTTTTCAAGTCATCACAGGTCCTATGGTTGTCATTTCTTATGCCCAAGGCATATCCATAACACACACAAAGGGCATGAATTGCTAGCAGTTCAGAGACACCAGTCAGCAGGGAGGGAAGAGAGCAGGGGTAGAGGCACCAGCCCCACTTCAGAGCCTGGCCCCAGCGTGCTAGATGATGGGCAGCTGGCAAAAGCCCCTACAGGTACACATTTTCCTCCAATGGACATTCAGAATGAGAATTTCTCCTTGGATATATGGATTTATTCCCCTGTAGTAAAAATGTGAAAATCATTAGATAAAATAAAAAATAATTGCAGCTTTCCTTAATGTTTCAGTAAGAAATAAAAGAGCCTGGGATTATCCTGAGGGCAGATGCCTGTACTGTAAGAACTAAAGTGTACTGAGATTAATGCCATCCATTAAAAATTGGCCAAAACCATAAATGAAGTCAAATGGTCCAAAAAAGCAAAACCATCTTGCTACATAACTCTCCTCTTTTGTTTCTTCTCTCACTTCTTCAAGAATATCTTATCCATAAAGTGTAATTTCTCTATGGCAAAGACTGAATACTTTTTGGTTTTCTACACACTGGGAGAATGTATCACTGAACAATAGAAGTAGAATGAAGTATAAGCTTGCAATAAAATATGTATTTTATTTGATAAATCTGATGAGGAGAGTGCTCAGGACAGCAGAAGAACATGCTGCAGAGCTAAGGGGCAGCAGGAGATGGAGGTCACCAAGTCCCCCCACCTCCTTGGCTCCGCATCCCACCAGCTGGCTGCTCCTCTCTATGTTGCCTCCTGGAGCAAACAGCTGCTTTTAAAACCATAGTTAATACTTATTTAAAAGAGCTTTTCCACAGTTCAAAAGAATGTAAAGTCTACTTATAAATTCTAAGAAGCTTTTCATTTTCCAACAGTCACAGCACACCATGGTGCCCGTCACCTTTTGCGTGTTTCAGGTGTTTGAAGTCTTTGGTTTTTCCAGCACAAACAAGAAATACAATTTCACCTTGACTACTCTCTCCGTGGCAGGCATAGCATTGCTGATAGTAGCAATCAACACTACAGACAAAAAAAAGACAAGAGTGGGTTTGTTTTAAAATACTAGTGTAATTTTCAAAGTGCTATTCAAGATATGACATTTCATGTTGTTTCCTAAGGTCCTGACACTTCCAAACTGGTGGTACAATTGGCAGGATGGGAAGTCTGTCACATACCTTGTTGCCATCTCATGTTTACGCAGAATTGATGAGTTTATGCAGTACAACTGGACATGGCTGTTTCTTGGAACCTTCTCACATCAGTAAAACAAAAGTTCTTGGGTTTTTCCACTTTGCATTGCTTTACTGGCCTATTAATCAGAAATAATTATTCCCCCCAAATTCAAGAGAAAAAAATAGATTATTGTACATGGAAGCACAGCAGAGTGGACTAGAAAGGCAAAAAAAGAAAAGAATTATGCTTAGAAAGAAGCAACTGAAGACACACACAAGGAAAAGTAAGAAAAAGAGCTTTTTCAACCTCCACAAGGTGCCGCAGCCTGGTCTCCAGAGCTGCCTCTGGTTCTTCCTCCTCCTTTTCCCTCCCAACCAGACCTTCTGGATGACCCCTAAGCCTGCTTCACCCTTTATGAAGCTTGGGGGTATTGACAAACTCCATTACCATTACCTAGCTGTGCCTGCCATGGGACTGCACCCATCGTTGCCATGGTGCATGGGATCAGAAGCACAGCAGTACTGATGCCAGGTACTTTGACAAAGGCTGATGGCACAGCACCAGCAATGGAGAACTGTTAGATCAGCACAGCCACATAGTGAACCAGAACTTGTAGGTGCTCTGGATGTCCTCCCAAAGGGGCCTGTTCCCTTACCACAGTCCTTGTGAATAGTCTTTCCCTCCTTGTGCCAGTAACCAGGGTTCCACAGGGCTTGAATACAGCCCTGCTTTTTGCTTTGCACAATGTCAGGATAGCTATGGTGAACTTTCAGATACCACTTTTCAAGTGATGATTTACTATACCTGAAAAATAAGCTGAAAAAAAAACCCATGGAACTGGCACCTCCTTGATGAAAACTGCCTTCCAGATGGGAACACAAAGCAACATCCAGCCTGGGGAGGCACAGGTAACCCTCCTCCCTTGCTCTTTTCTTGTACAGAGCAACATTTCCACAGCTGTTTGGAGAAGCTCTGTTGGCTCCACTAGAGATTTCAAGACATCAACAAAGACCCAGACTGAAGAAGTGCTTCATCCTGGAATATTTGCTCCCTTGGGTTGTCACCCATAGCTGCCTGGATCTTTCTGCTGCTTCCCTATGGACCTTCCACAGGGGAATGAAGGAAAAGTACACCAAAGGCAGTGGATTTCGCCTTCGAAGTACACTCTCTGGATTCCTGCATTTATTTGGCCCCATTAAGTCCATATACAAGTTTTCTCTGCGATTAACAAGAGAAAATTGCATTTTGAGGCTTTAATGGAAGTGCTGTAGGCTACATACATGTGCTTCACAACTGTAGGAATTAACCATGCACTGTTTCTCTTCTAAAACAGGGTCTCCACTAAAAAGGGAGAATTGCATCAAACTTGCAGAAGTTAAGAGAAGCTATATTTATACTGATGACTTTATTAGGAATAATCTAAAGTCTCTGAAAATGAGACTACCGAAAAAGATTTTTAAAAGCCAGTGTCTGCTTCACCCATCTCACATTTTAGCTACATGGAAAGGGTTGCTTGTCAGGGCACTGTTGCTCATTTCAAGCTGCTCAAGCTAAGGTGCTTCATATCAGTCACACAAAACGGCTAATTTAAAGACAATTTGACCAAAGATTTTTCTGGAAAGACATTTCTTCAAGAAAACAAAACCTGCAAAGTACGCACAACACAGGCCAGAGAGTATGGTCCTTCCAGCTCTGCCAGCAAATTGACTCGAGCAGCATGAAGAGCAGTTGTTGAATTCAATCTACCTATATGCTTTTAAAGAGTCAATCATACTTCGTTTTAAAATATCAAGCTGTATTTTGGCAAATAAATAAAAGATCAAAGAAACCCCTTAATAACCCACGGATTAAAATTCTATTATAGGTTTGTAGAATTTAAGTACAATTTGTATGAGGACAATACACACAGAGCTAGGATAACAGCAGCAGTTTTCCACAATAGCCACTACCCTGCAATATAAAATCATGAAGCTTTTCAGTGGAATGCTTTTCCCACAACAGTATCTGTTAATAAGGCATAACAGTGCTTTTATTCTGCTATAATGGTCTCTGTACTGCTTAAAGTGCTAAGAAAAGATTGTGCTATTTTTATTCACCCAAATTTCTGTGGCAATGTTCTGTTTAAAAGTCCTATTATTAGATTTCCCATACCTGTCAGCCTAAATTATCCTAATTATTTTTCTCTAGGTTAAAGTAAGTTCTTCTGCAAAGGTTAAATGGATGTTTAGAAATTATCCTGAGTGCAGAGAATCGATCTGGCCTCTGGGGAAACTTTGTGGCCTACTGGCTGAGAAACATTTTGCTACCGATGCAGAAACCTTTCAAACCTTTCACACCTTCCATAGTGTGGTCTGTTTGAGAACTAAGATCCATGTTTGGGTTGTTTTGTTTGTGGATAAAATAAAAATCAGGAGACCACAATTTAAAAAAAACAACAAACAACCAACAAAGGGAGAGAGTCAATTCCACAAGCTCCCCAAAAAACCCTAGGAAACTGGGACCACCAGGAGGAAAACCTGACAGACAGAAGATGACTGCTTCAGTTTGAGGAGAAGAAAATGGTGGAAGGAAAAATGTGCCCACTGTAAGACAATGGCGATGGCAGCAAAAGCAAAAGCATCTACTGCAGAGCCACCAAAGCCTGGCAGTTAGAGAGCTCCCATGGGAGCCATTGCCCCCGGTCCAGTTGGAAGCACAAAGTGAAACCAGCTCTTCCACTGTACTGGGGAGTGTCCAAACTACTGGTCTCAAAAATGAAAGCCTGCCCTCAGAGTTTCTCCTTTATTTTTACAATAACTACAAACTTAAGTATAATTGGAATAAAATAATTTTGGTTTGTTTAGTTCATTTGGGTTAGTAAAAGTGAGATGGACTTTTCTTTCTCATTATTTTGTTGGCTGGAAGAAATATTTTCTCATATAATTGGAAAACAAAAGTAGCACAAAATCACTAGAAATCCAAGGAAGTACATTTAGACTTATAGAAATGAATAAGCTTCAGGAAGCTGCAGAATCAAAGATGGCTACAGTAAAATAACTGGGAAATCTGACATTTTCCATCTGTAGTCACCAATGTGTTCTACACGTGGTATCTGGCTGCGCAGCATAACAGCACTCTCACATGGCCCCCTCCCCTCTGGTCACCCATGAGGTCCCTGGCTGCAGAAGACAGCAAGCGCAGACAACAGCAAGCGCAGACAACAGCAGGCATGCATTAGACGAACCAGAACTCAGGCAAAAGCCTCAACAGTTACACACACCTTCTTTTGCCTAACCTGGCAGTATAAACAGCTAAACTGACATTTTGGAGATTGTCCATTTTCAGTTGCAAATGAAACTTAATACAAAGGATTCTTGGGGAGTATTTAAATCTATCAACATATACATGTTAATTACCTAAAACTATGAGAGAATGATGGTTAGCTGACTATCAGCCATTTAATTTTATCTGCGTCTATCCTCTAACATCTGGAATCTGTACAAACACAGGAAGTATCACACATAAGTCACACATAAAATAAATGAGGGGAATGATTAGATTTTGTCATGGATTCTAACAACATAAACAGTAGCACAGCAATAACTGCATGTTACTGGTATACTGATTTATGTAATTTGCCCAGGATCAAGTACATATAACCTCTGCTTTATCTTTCCCTCAAGTACTTAATTATACCAGATGGGAGGAAGCCAAAAAAATTAAGGTCACTCTTCATTTTCTTGATATCCCCTTTTCATGTGGAAAGGAAGTGTTGTCACCACCAGGACAGCTAGGTACGATGGAAACTTAGCCAAGCATGGAAAATGCCAGCAGCAAGCCTGGAGAAGGAAATACCTCTTGCTTCCAAACACTATTACTGAGGTGTGCTACTGGGGTAGCTCCATTTCAGCAGAAGGGAGCAGGAAGCAGTCTTCCACTTGCTAACCACCCATGCAGAACACATTTCAACAGCAACTGGTTTGCTCATGTTGCCAATACTTCCTCAACAGATAGTTAGTGACTATAGCCTGAGCTCCCAGCAATGGAATCAAGGGAGTAGGTGTCAATGAACACCAAGCCAGATTGCACTTCAGAGTCCCTGCTATATCTTAAAGGGTAAAGCAACCTGCAGCAGAAAACAGGGTAGAAGAGAACTGGAGCTTCAGGAAAGCCAGGGTCAATTTGACATTGGGGATTGAGAGGGTGGGAGAGGGAAGAAAAGCAGCTCATTCAGGTACCCTGGCAGAGAAAAGACTTTTGAGAAGGTCCACAGTTAATCATAGGGCCATAGGCTGGGCAAGGAAGATGTGGAGAGAGCTGGGCAGGGGATTGCAGAGATGTTGAAGGTTGCAACTAGAATTTGTGGCTTAGTCAGATGAACACGAAAGAAGCGCCATGTGCTAGGAGTTCGCAGAAAAAAGTATGGTCATGCAGGAATACAGGCTGAAGCAAACCAGAGCTATCCACAGGGTGGCCACAGGGTCTCCACGCACTGTGCGTGGGGAGGTCTGTGCAGAACGCAAAATCTGTTTAAAGAGCTGGCATGCACTGGGCCTACCCGGCATGTTGAGGTGCTCATGTAAGCGTATCTTGACCCCCTCAGATCAACTTGCAGAAGTGTCCTGAAAATGAATTGAAACCCAGGTGACTGCCACATTACACTTACAAGAGATGCAGCTTAATTAACAGCTGTTATTTTTGCCAAGTTCAGCTCTCACCAGTCATATTCAGATTGTTATAGAAAGCAACAGGCACAATAAAAATAAATAATAATTAAAAACAAAAAATTCCACCACTAAAACATGGAGTTAATGTTCTTTATTACTAAAATCAGAACAATACTCTTACAAAGTAAAACCTTTCTAACCATTTGCAAGATTTTCTTGGAACCTGTCTGGCCTGGCAGAACATCAAGAGAATAATTTTCAAGAAAACTCTAAAGATTTATTTCTTGTAGAGCCCAAACAATTAAATGTACATACTTCCTCACACAGATTTCACAGTGGGTTTGGGGGACCCTTGTTCTGCTGATTAAGTATCAACTTACCTGCATGCTACCAGTACATTTGTAAAACCACAAGGTTCACCACAGCTTGAACATTTAGGTAGAACATTAGTAAGACTATGACAAGCTTGTCACTATTTAGTATTGACATCATTTCACATAAAGCTTAACCAGACCTCTCCCTAACCCTGAAAAAGACTTTACTGACTTTTATGCAATTAATAAATAGCAATGTCTCTTCCTTTATCAAAGGCTCATAATCCATACCCCTCCACTATGCCATGTAACAGTGTTCTGCAGGTAGCCCTGAAGAAGCCAAAATCCTCCCCGCTACCCAGGTTTTTAAGACCCATGATACTTTCCGAGACTAAGCTTTACACTGGGACACAGCAGACTTGTAGCAAAGGAGTAAAGAAATATGATTATTTGTGAATACAACTTCAAAGAAGCTTTGAGAGACCTATTTATTAACAGTCATGTGTTTTCTTCAGGAAAACTATGCTCCAAAGAATGGAAAACAGAACATCAAATCAAAGAAATACTAATGCTCACAATGCACACTAGTGTGTCTTTGTCTCCTGATAGTTACTGGCCTTGTGCTGAGCATTCAGAAAATTCAAGAAACCATTATGTGAAAGGATTAGTGGCTTTATGTAACTTGATAAAGTGTATTTCTGTTTTGTAATCATGAACTAACTACTAAAAATAGCCAAGAGGTGATAGATCAGGATTTATTACTAACCTGACCTTTGTAATCTAGAGAGGAATTCAGCTCCGTGACTGATGTTCCCTTCCTCCACACATGCACCATACAATCCATCAATAACATACAGGAAATCTCTGCTGAATGAAAGACATGACTTCAAACTGGTTATCTGTCTACATCAAACAATTTAAATTCTTGGGAAAAGGAAAAAAGCAAAAAAACCCCAAACCAAAATCCCAACAAGATTACACTGCAACGTTTTAACCCCAGTTTCCACAGCACTTCACTGAGCACCGTACTTATCCCACCTCCCTGTGAGAGAATGTGCTTCATGCAGCAGCTGTATAAGTTGCATTTTAAATGTTAGTTGACACAAATATTCAAAAGAAAAATTAGAATTAACATCTTCAAAAAAGACTTTGTGATAAATTATTTTGGAGCATGGGTTAAAACAGTGGTGATTCCATAGAATGAAGCCGTCTCACTAACACAAGAAATTAATGGCAAATAGGATTGTTTCTGGAAGCTGAAGTGGCTTTAACGTATTTTTCCTTTCAGTAAGGTGGATTGCTGTGCTTTTTGAGACCTTAGGAAAAGAAATTTTCATGAAAATAATTTTAAAAAGGGTCTCTCAAAAGGCCAGAGGTGGGACAGAAAAACAATGCTGAATAGAGACCAAGGCCTTCTTCCATCACCACATTGTTTTTATTTAAACCAGCTACAGAGACGCCAAGAAAATGGAAGACCATAAGAAACACCACCATGATAACCACTTACATCCCTGCTCTGCAATTGCAGCTCCTACTCATGGAGACACGGTAACTGCATCCAGGTTTTGGGTAAGGAAATGGCACCATTGGAGGAGCCACGGCCACAGCGATGGGGGCAAGATGTTGCCTGCCCTGTGCCTCCACCGGGCTCACAGGCACAGGGCTACCTCACAGGCAGAAGACAGAGCCGTGCGGCAACTTGGGGCGATATAAACTGCTTTTAAGCGTTAGCCAACGTAGGGAACGTACAAACTCCGAAACCCTCCAGCCAGCCTCGCCGCCCGAGGGGCAGGCGCCAGGCACAACCACTTCGAGCTAAAAGGAGGGAACAGCGGCTCCGCAGCCAGCGGCACGCAGACGACCCCGCTACCGCAGAGTCCGTGGCTCACCCAGCGCCTCCCCAGGCTGGACCGCAGCACAGGGCGGACGCTAGCAAAAACCAGCCCGGCTCCAGGGCAGCCGGCGGCAGCGGCCGGCTCCCGCAACCCGACGAGGCGAAACGGGCAGAGGACGAACCCGCTGGCAGACGCAGGGCCCCGGCTCCTGCGAGCGTGGTGTCTTCTGATTGGCAGAGGGCACCTCCCGCCCCCATCACCACCGGGTGATGGAGCCCGCTCTCGCTCACGGCCCCGCCTCAGCGCCCGAGCTGCCACTGCCACTGCCACTGCCACTGCCCCTCAGCATCCTCCGTGCTCCAGCAGAGGACCGCTTCCTCTCCCAGCTCTCACCGCTCGTCCCTAGGGCTGTTTTTCTTTCCCTCCACCCACTTTCCAGCCACTCCCACCCCCTCATCTCCGTACTTGTTCTCTTGCACCTGTATTTTCTTCTCTTTCCTAAATGCTACCTCGATGCCCCCACGTTCCGGTAAAGCTGCCGCTCGCTCCCCATACCCCTGCCTTCCTGACCCCCTCCGCGCCGCCTAGGCTCTCCTGGCCGATCACCGCCCCTCCTCCTGCCCATTCCATTCCGCTCGCCATTTCGCGCTAACGGCTTCAAAGTGCCTTTTGAGCCGTAGTGAAACACCTCAGCAGGCAACTGCAGCAGCAGCAAACGATGGGGTTTGGGTTTAACCTTGGAATGCTTTAGCCACGTCTTCAGTTTTGTGTATCCTGCACACGGCTTCCAGCATGGTAACTCTGAAGTGTATTGAAGTGCAGCGGGTAATCTGTGAATGTTTACATTTCCTCTTTGGGCTACCATCTCTTTTACCGTCTGATACTAATGTTCCTCACAGTCTAATATTTCTGGAATTTATTTTTTTTCTGTCCTGCTTTAGTTGTGGTTTGATATATGAGACACCTTATGCGGTTTCCTCTCTTTGCACTTACCAAGGGACTTCATAAATTCGTAAGTTAGGAAATGCTGGGTTTGGGGGGGAAGGCAGCTGTACTTTTACACAGATGACTGCACTCAAGTCTCAGGGTGCTTTGGGATCTTGTTAAATACCGACGTGAAAGGAGGTGTGTATGTGAGGGGCAGCCCCTTGCCTTGCCTACATGGCTTGCAGTTGACAGCTGGGTTTCTCCCTCCTTCCCTGATTCCTTCAGGCTCCTGGCAGGTGCTTATAGGCTGCTATTGAGTCTGATCAGGAAAGCAGAAAACAGACAAAGGCATAAGGTAAGGAGCATAGTTTGAATTAGGATAGTCTGGCATTTGATGGATGCAATACGATCACTGTTAGTATGTTTTTAGCACAGTGTCTGTGCAATGCAGTGTTCTCACTACATAATTTCCTCTATTTTTCTTAAATTCTGCAAAATGCTTACTGTGTTTTCCCTTGTAAGGACAAACTGCTACAAACAGTTTTGTCCCAAGCCATAAGATATAAGAGGCATCTCGATGCAGAATTGAGTACCAAAGCTGGCTTTTGTCTGTGAGCAGATTCAGTTGCTTTAGTTCGTAGCCTGTAAGAACATCTGTTGAGCATCTCTGATGCACAGCTAATAACCAGATCTATTAGTTGCTCTTTTCAGGCCTCAGTGCTGACAGCATTTCAAGGGAAAATAGGGCTTAGCCAGCAAAATCTCTGGCTGCTGAATTATACCCTATGAGCACTGACATGTCAATTTAAGAGCTTTAAGTGCTGTAGCTAAAGCTTCCTGCTGTTTCTAAGATGAGTAAACAAACATATAGATAAATGTATTTTTGGCCTAGTTATTTCTTGCTTTTATATCATTCTCTCTTCCCCCCCCCCTTTTTCTTTCTCTCTGATCCAAATGTTATTATAGGTGCCAAAATGATCACAACAGACTGATCAGTTCCTGTATGTTGAAACCCACTGCCTATCCCTAAAAAGCAAAATTTACTCTTTGAATCTGTACTGTTTTCTCATTTGCAGGTTCCTTTTGTTCCCTAATGCTGTAGACATTGTAGACAAAGGGTTTTCTTATTCAAATTATATATACTTTTGCATGCTGCTTGAAACTCTTGCCATGGATCTACTTTTCCCTCTAAACCATTACAAAGAGCAAATCTGTACAAATGCTGTGAATCTCATCACTTTCTGTGGTGCTGGGGTGTGGGTTTGATTTACTTGCTTCAGCAAAACCACCACTGGAGTCTTCAGTGTCTCTCTTTTCTGGTGTATGAATACAAATGTTTGGTGTATATGTATCTGTAAATCTTACATGAAGCATTTTTCCTTGAATAACTTTGATGTCACTAAGATGTTCGTATTTCCCAGAAGACATTGGAGAGCTCTCCTTTTGGCTGTAGTGCCTGGTGGCAGCAACATCAACATAGCCCCATGGTAATGACTTTGCAAGTCTGGTTTGGTAGAGTTTGGTAGCAGCACAACTGTAAAGCCCCAGAGGGCACACTGGCAGAGAGAATGAATTGCTGCAATTGCAAGGAAAAATCTGGGGTTAAACTAACGATGCTGTTACTAAGGGGTGAGGTTTGTGTAAGAGGCAGCTCCACCAACACAGGGAGACAAATGGAGATCTTGGGCACAAGATCTTTTTTTCACTTCAGTTCTGAAAACTGGCTTGTGAGCTTAAAATCTGTGTTTTCCCACTACTATAGCCCACTGCCTCGAATCCTTTTCTGCTGTAGAAAACCTAAGGAAAGATACTGCCTCTTCCCAATTATTGCCTGCTTTTATATCCACAGCGTCTTGAACAGCATTACTGCTGCAAGCTCAGCTTACAGTGCTTTTGAAGGTACTGAATGTGCATCACTTGAAAAGATCACTCGGTAACCTGCAGCTTCACAAATTCTTCTTGACGCCCATTCTGCTTTCTTCGGAGCGGTACTATGCTGGCGGCGATAGGCCCAGCGCCGCAGCAGCCGCAGCTCCCGAGCCCCAGTAGCCCGAGGCGTCCGCCGCGCCTCAGCACCGAAGGGGCCCAGCGTGCCGCACTCGCGTTACGGCGGCCTCCGCGCCGCACGGGCGGGCACCGGCACCGGCACCTGCTGGATCTACGGGCGGGCGCTTCCCTTGCGCCCGTCCCGCAGCTCCCGGAGAGAGCCCCCCTGCCACGGCGGCCGGCGCATGCCCGT
>JANRGW010050661.1:0-16683 GCA_024733675.1 Psilopsiagon aymara | reverse complement strand
TCAGGTTGGCATCAGCCCACCTCACAAGTGTGTCAAGGTCCCTCTGGATGGCATTCCTTCCCTCCAACGTATCAACCGAACCACACAGCTTGGTGTCAACCACAGATTTGCTGAGGATGCACTCAATCCCACTGTGCATGTCACCGACAAGGATGTTGAACAAGACGGGTCCCAACACCGATCCCTGAGGGACACCACTCAGTACTGGTCTCCAGCTGGACATTGAGCCATTGACCACAATCCTTTGTGTGCAGCCATCCAGCCAGTTCTTTCTCCACTGAGTGGTCCACCTATCAAATTGATGTCTCTCCAATTTAGAGACAAGGATGTCAAACACTTTGCACAGGTGCAGGTAGATTACACCAACTGCTCTACCCCTGTCCGACAGTTCCATAGCCCCATCATAGAAGGCCACCAGATTGGCCAGGCAGGATTTCCCCTTAGTGAAGCCATGCTGTCATCAAGCACCTTGTTGTTTTTCATGTGCCTCAGCATGCCTTCCAGGAGAATCCATCCCCTTATTTTGGCCTCCTGGCACACTGGTTGCCAGCAAAGGAACTGAGAGAGGGGGGGCAGACAAAAGGCTGCTCCAGAAGGGAGGGAGCTGGGCACAGGTAAGCACAATTCTCCAGCTGTGGTGACAAGGTGCCACAGAAAGACAGAATCTGCTGTCGAGATGTCACTGGAGAACTTCTCCTGGACTTGAACCTTGTTTTAAGAAACCAAAACACCTGTATTGCTGCTCAGGAGACCGTGACACATCTGAAGGAGGGTAGTGGCACCAGCCGCACGTCACTTCAGCCCATATGCAGAACTGTGAGAGGCTCCCTTTGAACGACAGCTCTGCAGTGGGAGCTGAGCTGCCAAACCTGTTCCCGACACAGACATAAAAAGAGAGACAATGCACTTCAGATTTGTCATTGCCTGCTCTTCATCTGTGTGAACCTCTCATGCTTTGCTTTAGCAGAGGAATATCCTCCAGGGTCTCCTTATGAACATCCCTGGACAGCCATGCCTCCTGCACTGTGGCCGTTCCCACCCCAAAACCCTCGGCGTCTGCAGCAGGGACACTGTCAAGTCTCAAATATCCCTCTCCTTCTCCCAATATCTGTAAGAGATGTTGGCCTTAAGTCAAGGCTGCCTTAAATGTTTTAATTGGCCATACAGAGTTCCTTGTCCTTGTTTCATTAATTCATTGACAATTTGGGATGCTTTGCATATTAGCATCAGTGCTACATTACACAGTGGCCATCAGGTGTTCAACTTGTCACAGCTGCATCACAGTGTCACACCGGTAATCCTTTTCCAAGTTAATTGGCCTAGCTGTGCTGCACACATCATTCCATAAGGCTCTGAGTTTACCTCTCTGGCAGTGTGCACCAGAAGCTGACTTTGCTCTTGGGCTGATATCCTTACACTGGCAGCGTGGAGCCTCCTGAGCTTGTGTCAGACACCCTGGTACACTCACAGCAAGCAAGCCTGACACAGAGCAGGCAGCTGGAGGGCTGGGTATCAAGATGAGCACACAGCACTAAAAATAGCTCAGAAACTGCAAAACCAAGGCATCCACCTGAGCACCAAGGAAGTGACTTTCTTCCTCCTGGGGATCACATATGAACAGTGTCTCTGCAGAGTCACGGGGAGAAGGAGGATAGTTCAGAGCACTCACATCACTGCTGTGGTGCTTTGGGGGAACAACTATCCGCAGCCTATTGAAAGACCCCCAGATCAAGCCTTTAAATTGGACAGTTGGAATCAGACAGCATGAACAGCCCCTGCTTTTATTTACTGCATCCACCACTTTGCTCTTCAGTACATAATTGAATTTAGTAGCTCATATTAGAGAAAAAGAGTTTCATGAAAAACAGCCAGAACACTTCCTTACACTTCTCAGGCTATATTTCATGATAAATTTGGCTGGCCAAGCCTTCACCTCATCTACAGAGAGATCCCAGGCAACACACAGCCTCACTGATGGGCCTCTTGACAGTGGAATTACACCCTTTCTGGTGTGGGCTGCCAGAGTCCTCACTGCCCAGTGAGATACCCTGGCATCACATGTGCTGAAGTTCTGTACTTCGACATCACACCTCTCACCAAATCGTTCTCAATTTCCTCAGAGTCCCCAAATCCATGTAGTGTCAGGCAAGTCAATCCAAGCTTGTGTCTGCTAGAAATGATTGTTTTCTCCTCCCTGGCCTCAGCTTTTCTCCCTATATAAAGGCATTAAAGGGTATATTTTGAACACACTAATGCACATACATAGGTAAACTGTATATCATCTTACAAATTGGGAATTACAGATATATAACCCAATAGCACCAAGACAGAAAATCCACAGAGATGTATTCTTTTTCCTGTTTCTGAATGTGTTATGCTTGCTTAAATCACAGACAATGTTTAGTAATCACCCCTACCATATTTCCAGTGGTACTAGTACGTACAATGTGGTCCTGCTAGCCTGTAGAGCTGGGCACCTCCAGATACTTGCAGAAAGATTATCTCCCGTGCCACTTGGCCAAGAAGCGATGTGAGCCAGTGACTCGGACAGGGCTGTGGATGGAAGAGGGGAGCTCCGTTATGGAGCTGGAAAGGGCTGCGTCATGTCTTTTCCCTTCCAAACCCATCAGGACCCCAAGTAAAACCCCTGATACCCATCAGTGCTTTGAGACTTGGTGCAGGCAGCTGAGAGCCACGAGGGCTATCGCAGCTACTCCATGCTCATGATGCTCAGCCATGAGGATCCTGGACAGCCCACATTTCCTGAACCTCAAAAGCAAACTCTGCAAAGAATGATTACTAGCCCCTTACAAAGGTCATGCTCTATGATGGCTCTCTGTTCATTGCACTGAGATGCATTTTCTTTACACTTGCATTGGCTGCCAAGGCTCCATTATTTTCATGCATTGTGTTTCTGGCAAAGTATTTATGTTGGTAAATACTCACTGCATGGTGCTAAGCACAGCCTCACCCACCCTTCCTGCAGTCATGGAGAGAATTCAGTTAAATCCACACCCAGCCACCTGACTGGGTGGTTTTCATCGACAGAGTGAACCCCTGGACTGCAGAGGAAACGCAGCGCAGGAGCTCAGCTCATTCTCAGGTGAAGCATCTGCTCTGCAATACAGGTGGCTCATGCACTTGACTGTCATCCCCACTGCTTGATCTAGCACTGGGAAGGGGAATTCATCACTGTACTGAGTGGTTTTGGTTCTGAGCAGGCAAGGCTTAATATGAGCAGGAGGAGAAACAGTGCAAAGACGAAGAAATGAGTGCTTTCAAGTTGCAGCCTGCAAAGCCCAGTGATGGGGTGTCAGGGCACCCTAGAGACTAGGACAGTTCCTCTCCATGTGCCCATGCAGCTCCATGAGCAAGCAGGGCAGCTCCTACCTGACCTGCCACTAACCTCACCTGCTCTGCAATAATTTTCCCTGAAATCTCCATTTCCTCTCCTGTCATCTTGCTGTCAAGTCTGTTTTCTGTCCTTCGATCCTCTTTTTCCCTCTTCCAGCTACAGGATGCACTGCTTTCCCCTTTGCCAGCACAGAGGCCCTGTTCCCCAGCAGTAGCAGAGCTGCTTGTGTGGAGTGCTGGTGACATGTTGTGGCTGGCCTGGTTAATCACACATATTCCCAAGAGCTGTCCAAGCTGGTCAGATCTGAGATCTGATCTAATACAAAATTCTCATACTGCCCCCCAAAACCTATGCAAGCCAGCGAGGGCTGTGGTTAACCACATGCTATAGGCTTAGCCTTTCTACTCAAGACAGTTAAAGGTTAAATGGATTCTCCACTGTTATGTATAACTATATACATGCATGGAATATTACTTAACACAGCATCTTGACTTCAGAAATATTCTGACTGAAGTTTGAACCAGATGATATTTACACATAAAATTCTCAGCTTACCACTGCTGGCCCTACAGTTCAGTAGCACTCTTAATTAAGGCCCTAATGGGGCTTGACGCTTCAGGACAAGCTTAGATCTACTGACTTAATTAAATTAAATATGTGTAATTATTTATTGCTGGCTAGTGTAGGCACATATATGTAACCTATGCTGTTCACACTCACCCTATGCACTTCTGGGGCTAGATTCTGGCTTTGTATTTAACTTGTGTATTGTCAAATAGTATGGGGAGGCCAGGTTCTTAGACACTGTAAGATAATTGTTTAACTGACATCACTATATTGATTTGAGGCAAAAGGACTTCTTGCATGTGAAAGCACGCACGCAAATTGTTATCAATTTATTTATTGTTATCACTTTTTCAAGCCTGTGCTTATGAACCTTACCAGTTCAGAGCCCAAACATACCGCATGTCAGCGGGTTGGGGGCATCTGCAGCACCTGCAAGTGCTTCCAGCAGAACATATTCAGGCTACAGCATAGCTGCCCAGCTGTACGAAGAAAATATTCAAGTCCTTCCTTGTGCTCTCATGCCAAGCTGCCACTTCAGAACTGCGATACCACGTCATTTAAATACTGCCAGTTTATGCAGCATCTCATTTATCCTTTAATAGTATACTTACTTTTTTCTCTGAAGAGTGGTGTCTAATCACGTCAGGATTTTCTTCAGTAATTCTGCCTCTGGCTAAGGAGTATTTTTTTTACAACAGGGATGGATCTATATGGCTTTAAGAGGCAGATTCTCCTAACACTCAGGGCCTGGCTTAGAGGAAGCTCCTGAACTGATTCTGTCAAAAAGAGTTTGCATTTTCTTCAGGGCAAGTTAGAGAAGGGAAAAAACCTAAATGCGTTTTGACATTTGTATTTCAAGTGTTATCTGTCAAATATGCCAGGACCAGATCACAGATTTCCTAAAGATTGTTGTGGCTATCCAGGCTACCAGTAGCAATCTAGAGCTCATATACGATCCAGGCAAAAAGGCACATTGATAGAATGCGATGACAGATTTCACATTAGGACAGAGGAGGAATAGGGGCAGCTAACAGCATCATTAAAATTGCACATGGGTCCTGAAGGTAAGTGAGGCCTGACAGGCCAGTTTGTAAAAAACAGAGAAGAAACAGAAACGAGGTTGCCCAAGGACATGGCCATGGCCATGTTACCTGGAGCTGATCAGTGTCTTCATCATGTGGGTCTTTCGTTCCTTAAGTTTCCTGCTGCTGTGGGCAAAATTACTCTGTAGGAAGCTTTGACCTTTCACTTCCTATTTAAATGTTATTTTGGATCAACAGATCTCTTCCAGTCCCCATTACTCTGAAACCAGCTAGGGGCAGAGACACTATGCAGGGAAAGACAAGTGATGCCACTGAGGGCTGAAGGATGCTGAGGAGCAGAGCCATCTCATTACAGGCATTCCCACCTCCTGCAGAGCCCCAGCCCCGGAAATAGCTGTAGCATTGGCCTGGCTACCTGCTCTGGCAGGACAAATGGCACTAATGGAGGACACCCAAGAGCAGCCTTGCATGGGCCAATACAAAATCAGTGGCAGCAGAGGACAGAAGCTGCTTAGGTTTTACACAGCTTCATCTCTTTAGTCCTCTAGGTTTGTTATTGATTCCACCTGTGACATTATGCAAAAGCCCCCATTGACTAAAGGACCTTTAGGATGATTTCTGATACTCCAGCAGCATCAAATCAGATCAGCTTCAAGGTGATCTGCCAGCTCTGCTTCTCCATCATACAGTGTGTGGTTGTTTCCAAAGCACTCTATTCTAACAATCTGATTTAATACCACGTGAAGAGGAGATCTACAGGTCCTATTATTATACGAAATTAAAATTCACTGTGCTGGTTACATTTCAGGTTTTAACGTATTGGCACTGCTACCAAAACAACCAGAGTCCACCAAATGAAAGATGCCGTGTGTTGTATTAACTACATTGATTTGTAGATGAGGAATGCACAAATTGATGTGCATTGTACTCTATTATTTGAATGCACAAATTGAGGTACGTTGTACTCTAATATTATAACAAAAATGCCAGTGAAATGGAATGCTGTGTAGAGAGATGTGAGTTGTTCCTGGGCGTATTAATAGCCAGGCTGAACTGGGAGGAAAATGGGTTGATGTATTTTCTGCTGAACCTTTTTGAGATCCTGTGTGGTAGATTGATACAGGTCTGTTTGACCACAAGTGATGGTATCCTTATCAAGAACTTGTTTGTCCCAGGTTTTCCAGGGATTGTCAATACCCTGAGTCCTGCTATAGATGCTGTCAGCCATTTAATTATGGATGCTTAATCAGTGGTGGTGGATTAGCCCCTCGTCTCCTCCAAACACAAGCATGTACGTGCAGCAAAAGCTGAGCTTCAGAGCCCAGACAGCAAGCTCTCACAGAGATTTAATTTCCCATAAAGCTGTTCCTGCACAATGAATATGTTTCAATCATATCCAGGTGAATGGGCATGGACTTCAATAAGTGTTTGCTTCTCACATAGTGAGTCTTTCTTCAGATATGGGTTAGAGTCCACAGGAAATATTTCGCAGTGGACTGCAGTTTTGCAGGATTTGAGAGGTCACTTGCCTATACACTGAATCTTAAAAGCAGTTGACACTGAGCACCAGCCCGTCTTTTCCCTCCCATTTTAATTCCAAACTGGTCCTGATAGCTCCTGGCCCCGCAACCTCTAACTTGCACTGCACACAAACATTAAGCTTTTGTAATCCTTTCTCTCCAGTGGGTCAAGATATTAATCACTGACACCACAAACAGGAATCGCTAGCCCCCACAAGATTGATGGAGTCCCCAGAGGGTAGGTGGGATGGTTAGGTGGCATACAGAATGGCTCTTAAAATACAACTACCATCTATTTCATATTTTGATAGATTTGAATATCAGCTGTGTACCTGTTATGAATAGTTTACTAAATTTAAGGGACTTTTAATACCCATGTTTTAGCTGTTATTCCACTTCCCTCCCAAAATCTAATATATTCTGAATCCTGTGTCACTGCTGACATAAACAGCTCCTGTTTCTCCAGTCAAAAGAGGCAAAAATAACCCATCAATAATAAGGAATATAAAGGGTAGATTCATTTTTCAGCATCAGGATGCCAGAACCAGGATATAGAAATAGATGTGAGTGCTATGGCATGGCAGAGCAGAATAGAAATGTTTCTTTTTATTATTATTATTTTGGAATCAGAGGGTCTGACAGGCACCATATCCACTGGGAATAAACCATACAGCGCAATAAGGGGCAGCCAGAAACCCTCAGGCAGCCTTGCACCTGCCTCTGGGCTCACCTGAACAGACCTTGAGACATATGCTGACCTCCAGAGAGATGTGTCAGCAGAGGAGTGTGCACCCACAGCCTATAGGAAAAAGGGCCTGGGCTGGGCAATCTGGGACATGTCACTATCACTGGACCCAAATACCATCTTCTCTGAGTTGCAGAGATGGCCCCTTGCCCAAGATGCCAGGGTGTAAACCCTGAGGAGCAGGACTGACTGTATAGCTTCAGGAACTAACTTGTTTCAGAGCATCAACTAGGCTGAAAACAATGATGACCACTATATATGCTCCAGGTGTCCATCTGTCCAGCTGCAAATACACACAACCCCAGTTCCCTTTAGAAATCAAATCACGTGAATAAGGCAACTCCAGAAATCCTCAGCAAGGTCATCCTAGGACATGTTGTAACCACCTCTGGTGCCATGCTAAAAGGTCAGATAAATATTTAAATCACATATTAGTTTTCTCACTAGCTATTTTCAAAGCACTCAGATCAGTGGGAAACTGGCTCTGCAGCCCACCAGGGAGATATCAACCTGTTGGGAAGCACAGAGCTCGTTCCTGGTAGTGAAGAAAAGGAATAGGCACCCTAGGAGATGAAGGGATGTCCAGCAGCATGCTGAAAACTGGGCGCTCAGCACCCTGTGCCAGTGTAGGACCAGCCATATGGGCTGAGAGATGATCCCAGCCTGCTCTGCCACCACTGAGCTAAGCTGGGCACTCACAGAGGCACTTCAGTATCTGTTTGAAAATACAATGAAGCCCTTCCTCTTGATGGACACATTTGTTGTACAGTTATGTCCTCTTTATTTCACTCTGAGGTTTAATTAATATATAAATCAAACGCTTATAAAACTCACGAATGCTTGGGAAGATGTAAAATTTAATTAGTTTGCCCACACAACTCCATACGTCAACTGTTAGCTCAATTACTCCTTGCCATGAAATACTGACTTTGCTTTCCCATATTAGTAATTTCCCCTCTATCTCAGAGTCGTGGTTAATCAACACCCTGAACTCAACGCACACTCTTGTGTTAAGCTGAATACTGAGCACAAGGAGCAAGAGCCTCTTTATCAAAATCACTGCTGGATTTTGTTCAGAAATGAGATTCTCATGCAATATTTGGCAGATTATAACCTCTGGATGTGGGGCTCCACTCTGGGATGCACTACCAGACCAGATTGCAGAAGGTGCACCACCATGCTCATGCTCTCACATAGAGCACTGGAGAAAATACATCCTTGTCCAGGTTTTGTCTTTCCTCAGGATGGCAGAGGAATGGAGCTGGTGCCAATCATGCAGGGACTGAGGCTGAGAATGAAGCACATAGCAGGGATGGTTGAGAATGGGCAGGCAATAGATAGGCTATGACTGGCTTATGCATGTACAAAGTGCAGGTATGCAGCAGTTAAAGATGTTCTCCCATTTTACTGTACATGATTCAGATTTATAGTTTCATAGTATAGATTCATAGTATAGAACCATAGTTTCAGATTCAGGTGAGAGCCCCATTTCCCCGTGCACTGTGATGGTCTCAAAAAATTGTAATTTTGAGTGTAAAGCCACTGTGGGGGGTTAGTTGCTGGTGCAGAGGGTGTTAAATATAATATAAACAGAGCTGCAACACAGACATAAAATAGAATCATTTTCATCCTCTAACTTCTTTCTTCAGGCAATCAGCTTACTTCTTTAATTCAAATTGGCTCTTCATACTCAAGTCTTATTTAATCTTATTTTTCAATTAAATTCAATTGTCTGTGATCTTCTTAACTTCCTATACTTCCCTGCATGTCTAACACAGACGAATTTTGCCTTTGTTCCTTTCATTTTCCTTTTTCTTTTTCCCAAGCTGGTGACGTTATGCCTAACAAAACCCTCTTCCGGCAAAGACAATTAGGTAAGAGCAGAGTCATGGCTTGTTCTGATCCTAAAGTACGTCTGTGCTGCCCATACAAAAGCAGTGGCTACTAAAATGATGCTGCTGAGAGGAGGGAGTATGTTTTTCACCAGTCAGCTGCTTTTGCTTGACATCAGGGTGTTCGTGGTCCCAATGGGCAGGGAGGAAACCTGGAGACATGGGATGATGAGGCTGGAGCAGGCTTTTCACCTTCATTGGTCAGTGTCAGGTTAGAGGGAAAGGAGCACCACTCTGCTCTTTGAAGTGACCCAGCTTTCATCTCTTTAGCCTTTCTAGAGGGATAAAAGGAAATGTTTCATGAAAAACCTGTTGTCAAACATGGGTTACAAGTAGCTGGGGGAGTTCAGACAGAAGTCAGACTCCTGATTTCAAGTGTCCTATATTCAAGTGCATTCCAGTGCCTGCAATGGAGCAACAGGGTAGCTCCAAGCTATACAAGAGATGTTTTTTCTTGAGAAACCCTTTGGCAGAGCCTTCCTCAGGACACTCAGCACTCCAGACACACAAGCACAGCCCACATCAGATCAAATCCATCCCTCCTGCACTAACTCTGCAGTCTCACATGGGTAGTGTGAGCATGCAGCCAGATCCTATCCGTGATCAGGATTGGGAGACCTGAGGAAAACCAGGGCCATTTACCAGAGGCAGAAAGAAGCTGTCAGCAGAAAGATTTTTTGGGGCAGTTTCATTTTCAGCTGTGAAGCACCCAGGGAGCAGGAGAACCAACCACCTTAAAGGCGGGAAAGCTGCTAGCAGCAGGCACACTTAGAAAAGGGGTAGTGGCAGGAAAGCTGCCAAAGGATAAACCTTAACATATACAAAGGTGATGTATATTGTCAACTACGGCTTTTTCTGCAACTTCTCCTATGGAAATGTATAAAAGGCAGCTGGGAACACCCTGCCCCGACAGCAGCTGCCAGACCTGGCATCTGCAGGGGAGATGCTCCTGAGGGATTTGCTCATTTATTGCATTAAGGGCATTTTGCTGCTGTAGCAAACCCTGGCTTGTTTCACCACTGGTATTATCATGATGCTTTCAGCGATTCTGGAAAGCTTACAGGAACCAGAGGCCCAGTGACCAGGTGAGACATTCTGTTTCTGCCATCTTTTTTAAATACTAATAAATGCTTATTCTCTCTGATGATGATGAACAGCTAGAAGCAGCCCTCAAGTGTATTTCAAAAATTGAACGACCAGAAGGCAAAGAGAAAGGCCACCAATTTTATTATTTTGCATAAGCAGAGTATAATTGGAGAGCAGACGCTGTCTGTAGCCTGCTGTCACTGGGGACTCTGGATTTCTAATAAGAAATCCATGGGGGAATTAGATGTTGTTTCAATGATGTTGTAGCTGATTCATAGGGATGCACCTGGAACCAGAATCCATGTCCTGAGTCGCTGTACTTCACAAAAAAAAGAAACTATAGACACTGTAAATCACTGCAGAAACTGGGTCTGCAGTGGAAACAGTGATAACCCCTTAATTATAGCAGCGCTTGTTGGAACTCTGATAATTAGGAGTTTCTGGGGTTCTGGAAATCAAAGTGGTTTCTATTCTCTTCTTTAATTAATTCAGGCTTTTATCTGTGAAAGTGGAGATGAATAAAGGTTCTGCTCTGGGCAAAGTGTAATGGTGTTTGTACAGTCCCTGGAAGGGTGAAGCCACCTGACCCTGGGATTTGGGCAATGTCTCTTGCACAGCAGCATCCCTGGCCTCTGGTTCTCAATATTTTGGTAACACGAAGGGGAAAGGCCAGAGGGAAACATGCCCTGGGCAGGACTCCCCACATCACACATGTATTGCAGGGACCTGCTACATGGGCATGTGCGTCCATGTACCTGCAGCAGAGGACAGGCTGCCTGCCAGCAGGAATTCATGGGCAGCAGATAACAGACACCCAGCATTATCTCCTTCCCACACTGGAAAGGGTGAGTCAAGTTGGTGTAAAAACCCGTGGGATTGTTATAAAATAATGATTTGTTGTTGTTGTTGTTGTTGTTGTTTAAGCAAGTGAATGTTATAGGTTCCTTTTATTTCACCCTGGGAGCGATTGATTTTGAGAGGCTTTCTCTGGCAAACCCCTAGGTCTGGGAAACCATTGAATATCCATATGACTGTTCAAAGATGATGACAGCAGCACGGAATTTGTGGTAAAATCATGTGAAATGACCAAATGGATTCCTCCATGATGTGAATTCACACATGCAGGATAGGAAAGAGAAGTTTTTAGCAGTAAGTAAAACCTCCAGCTGAAGGGACAGCCTCAGTGATGGAAACAGAATCAACTGCCACTACTATAGCTGAAGGCGGAAGCCCAAACTACTATATGTTGCAATTAACACACACAGCTAACTAACCAAATCCATCCCTGACAATGTTATCAAGAGCTGCCTGGAAATAGACCTCATAGCAGCCTTCCAGTATCTGAAGGGATGCTAGGGAAGGACCCTTCATTAGGGACTGCAGTGATAGGACAAGGGGTAACAGGTTCAGACTTAAGCAGGAGAAGTTTAGATTGGATATAAGGGAGATGTTCTTTCCTGTAAGGGTGATGAGGCACTGGAATGATTTGCCCAGGGAAGTTGTGAACACCCCATCCCTGGCAGTGTTCAAGGCCAGGTTGGACAGAGTCTTGGGTGACATGGCTTAGTGTGAGGTGTCCCTGCCCATGGCAGGGGGGTTGGAACTAGATGATCTTATGGTCCTTTCCAACCCTAACTATTCTATGATTCTATGATCCTTTATGTCAAAGTTTATTTTAAGATCCAATAAAACAGGACACATCCTGCATAAGCTGTGCTCCAGTCTAGGGATCTCCATGCCTCATCATTTCCCATGCAGAGAATTCTTCTGCAGGCTCCCAACCCACGGGCTCAACATTAGAGCTGTGACCCCAGAGCAGTTTTGTGTTGGATTAAGCTGTTCCCCTGAAAGAAACCGCATTTCAGCATTCACCTTCATACGGTTTTGGTCTTTTCCTCCTTTTCCTACTAGATGGCGCCTGCATGACAGGCGGAGACGAGTATTGGCAGCGCCGCCGTGGAGCATCTCTACCAGTCCACTTCCTGAAGCTCTGATAAATGACATTCTTCTCTGGAAAGACAGGCAGCTGAGAAAGCGATCACCTTCCGGGAGCTGACTAGGAGCAGGAAGCAGTTTTCTGGTAGTACTCCGTTAACTGAGCTTTCCGATCCCCAGGGGATGCTGGCAGACCCCTGCGAAGGCACAGCACCCAGCCAGAAGCTGAATCTGAGGTACCCCAGGTGTGCCTAAGCCCTGTACAGACGTTTCTAGCCCAAGCACCCCCCTGTGCTGCCAGGGTGCTCAGGAAGGCATTTCCCTGATGTTTCTGGATCATCAGCAGAAAACACACAGCAGATAGAGGGGAGCAGGCAATTGGTGTGCATGCAGACCCCCATCAACTTTTATCACTTGCAGCCACCATCACCCCTGCACAGCCCTCGGGTGGGAGGAGGACTGTGGAGGTACAGCCCACCCCTCCTCTCCTGGGATACTCTGAGAGGGGCATGGCAGTGCTTTGTCGTGCCTGCTGCCTGCCCACAAGCCTCTCCCCTCTGCCTGCTCCCTCCTTGCAGCTCCATGGAGACATATATAGCCAGGTCTGTCCCCAGTGCCATCAGGATTCAGGAACAGCCTCAGTACTTCCAGATAACCCCAGCAGAATCAAGGGACAACACAAGCTACTACTGTTTGTCGCCCAACAAACACACTATTTGCCCAACTCCAGCATCACAGAGTCATCACTGCTCTCCCTGCACCCAATTTTGCAGCCGCCAGTTCATTCTCCCTGCATACACTTCCTGTTGCATGACCACGGCAAATTCTTTTCTGGTCTGCACTTGCTGGAGATAAACCATATGTTATTAATTCCACCTCACCTGAGTTGTTCCAGCCTCTTTACCAGCTCCTTTCTGGACTCAGTAGGTTTGACACTCAGACCACATGCCAATCTGGAGCACCATGCCAGCAAACCCACCTGATCCTTCTGTTGTGCTTATAACCCAATTTCCCAAAATATATGGTATCACCTGGCCCCAAGAAAGCAGCTTCCAGCCAAAAATACAGCTCTGGAAAGGCTAGAGGAGGAGATATACTTACTGACCACCATTTCAGATAGGTCTGGTTTACAAATGGTAAGTTTGCCAGGCACTGTGTCTGTATTTCAAGGGAAAGTGAAGCCATTCACTTGTCATGGCATTGTGGGTGGCAGGGTGAGACTATGTCCCTGAGCTCCACTTTTGACAGTGTACTTGCTCAGGTGCAGCTGCCGTTGCTGCATTCCTTGTGGCCTCCAGTGCACACCAGCCCTTGGGCTGTCACGCACACCTCTGTGATACACCTAAGGGAACTGGTGAGAGGAAAGCATCACAAGGAGGCTCAGGGACTATCACCTTGGTATCTGGATACAGCAAAGCCTGGTCATGCACTGGGACAGGGAAGGGCATCCCACCTTATTGATTAGGAGGCAAGCTGGCCCTCTGCACCCCTCCATGAGGCCACCTTGGATGGTTTGAGCATCCCAGCAGGAGCCCCCATACACAGTGTGGGATGTGGGGGCTCCCCACGGCTCCCTGGCCTAGCAGCCAGGAGCTGCCAAGGTTCATCTGCTCACCCATGCGACGCTGAGCTGGCACATAGGCACTGGTGGCGCCTGCCAACCCCAGCCCTGAGCAGATATAAAGCAACTGTCCAGTTCTGCAGTGGGGAGGGCCAGGGAGGAGGGGGCACAGGTGGCTTTGTGGCTGAGAGGACAGCAGGGGCACAGCCAGCTGGGCAGGGGGACACAGATGGTGCTGCTGGAGAGCCACAGTTCTGACCACAGAGTGAGGAGCTGGCTGCTCATCAACTGCTGGGAGAAGAAAGGTCCAGACAACACAGGGAAACCCTTGCTCAGGACCAGAAAGGGAAAGTGGAAGAAAAAAAACAGATAGACACAGAAACACTGGACAAGTCTAGCACAAGCACTGAACACTGGCTATCTCTGGGTAGAAATGAAATGAAGCCACCCTGCAAACCCATATCAGGTCACCCCATCAGACTCCCAAGGGCATTTCTGAAGCAACCAATTATGCCAATCACAGGCCAGGAGCTGGGGAGGCTTTAGCTACCTACAGAGGCACCTGCAGGACAAATGGAACTGCAGGACTCAAACCATTCAGCAGATGGATGGCCTGGACAGGGCTGGCCACAGGTTAGAGAAGAGGGAGACCAGTGTGTGTTCATTTTGAATCACTGGAAAAGCAGAGGGTGTTTTGCTAAAAATGGTGGGGAGAAAACCTCCAGAGTTTGTTATTCTAGAAAAAGGAAGTGGAATCAAAAAAAAAAAAAAAAAAAAGGAAAAGTTTGATTTGAGCACTTCAGGATAAAGGAATCCCAGAGGGCTGGTCATTACCCGAGGAAATGACCATAAACCTGTAAAAATAGCCTTGCTCCATGCAAGGGAAAGGGACAGAAGGAGATAAAAATGGTGCACATACAGCTTTGCAGAGACCTGAAAGACCAAAGAGGAATCACATAAGATTAATTGCAATGACCAAGGGCAACGAACAAGGCAATGACTATGGGTTCTATGAATAAAAGGCAAAATTTGTCCTTTACATACTTAATGCAGTGTGCAGGTAACAAGATATGGAAAGTGCAGGAGAGTTCAATGATTTTTTTTCCTTCAGTCTCCTCAAAGGGCTGATCACAGTGTATAAATTAGGTTTCATTAAGATACACATGAGGAAGCAGGGGCTACAACAGGGAAGAAGGAAGTAAAGAGTAATCCAGGTCTCTCATCTGCATTGAGTCACAGATGGACTTCAGTGAGGCATGGTGAAGTACAGACATCCCAATAACCCTTCTCCTAACCATGCCATTAGGTTTTCTTGCCTCTCCAGTATTGCCCAAAACCCAGGGAAATTGCAGCATCTCAGAGTTTGCAGCCTGAACATCCTTAGCCTCTGAAACTTTCTCTTATACAAGGTCCAGCAACCAAGAGTCACCAATGCAATCCCACATCTTTGCTGTGGCCTTCCCATGTTAGCAGGTTTCTGTATCTCCCACCCCACTGATGTAAGTAAGATGATGTAAGTAAGTGGATGATGTACGTAAGTGGAGGTAAGAAGCAGTGGGCCTCATTTGCAGGCATCACAAAGGCAGGAAAGGGAGGACATCTGCAGGGGCCAGCAATGAGAATGGGCTGAGATGGTCAGAATCACAGCCTGCCTGTAAAAGTTGTGGGTGCCCCATCCATGGCAGTGTTTAAGGCCAGGCTGGATGGGACTTTGAGCAACTTCGCCTAATGGAAAGGTGCCCCTACCCACGACAAAGGGGCTGGAACTGGATGGTCTTGAAGGACCCCTCCAACCCAAACCATTCACACAAGGCTCAGTTCAGAGGGGCTGCACATTCCTCTGCACAGACTTCAAAATCAGATTACACCAGCATCCCCTCAACTATCCTATGGGTTAGAGACAGATGAGACAATCCCTTCACATCCCTCCTCTCCCTGCTCCTCTGCTGAATAACCAATGTACCAGAGGGATTTTATTAATTTATTTATTTTTAATCCCTGGGGTTTGACCCAGTGTTTTTACCGGAAAGCACTACTTTTAGTGCCAGATCTCAGCAGCCTAACAGCATGGTACCACTGGTCTACCGGAGTAGGACCGTGAAGCTGAGTTAGGGGTGCATGCAACATGACAACCCTTTTCCCGGTGTGGGGTAAGAACCATTATCTGCTCCACGCCCCGTGGCACAGCTTTTAAGAGCAAGTGCACAGCCCCTGATAGCACGGAGACAAGCGCACCAAGCCGCACCCTCCCGTGAAAATGAACCACTGGCTGGCTCCGAAATGCATTTCTAAATAGAGAATTAAGGTCTGCCTTCAATTCCCACCTGTAATGGATACCGCCTCCCCTTGCAGCCCTGGCAGCGATGCTCTCCAGCCCGGGTGCGTTTAAGCTCGGCACGGCACTGCCACCCGGGCAGGAGCAACGGAGAACGGGGCTGTCGCCGCGGCCAGGGCTTGCTGCTCTCCTGCTCTCACCCTTGGGCAGGGCAGAGCTGAGTTATGCTGGGCCAGGCTATGTCACTCCAGGCTGTACCGAGCCGGGCCAGGTTATGCCACGCTGTGCTGCACCATGAGGTGAGCCTGGCGGCGCAGAGCTGCCCAGGGCCGGGCTGTGCCGTGCCGTGCCGAGCTGAGCCGTGCTAAACCGAACTGTGCGGTGTCGAGCGGAGCTGTGCCAAGCCGTGCAGTGCCGGGCGGTGCGGCGCGGGTGTCTTGGCGGCGGCCGCCGGGCACATGGGCAGGAGGGCGGAGCACGCGGCCTGACATCACCGTTTTCGGCTCACCGCTACCGGACGGCTCCGCTCGCCCTCCCGCCGCCCAGAGGTGAGCACCGCGGGGAACGGGCACAGCGGGATTCGCCCTTGCGCGGACGGCGCGGCGAAGCTGCCCACGGTCGGCAGCCAGCGGCGGCGGGGCTCGAACCGGCAGCAGCCGGGCAGCGCCGGACGTGCAGCGCGGGGCGGGGGTGGCGTGGCTCGG
>JANRGW010050658.1:0-13469 GCA_024733675.1 Psilopsiagon aymara | reverse complement strand
GGCCACAAGTCAAAAACACAGTGCTGCACCAACTACTAAGAAGGAGAAAAATGACTGCTGCTGCTGAACCCATGACACACAGGCACAACCAACCTGCAGCCCTGAACTGGGTTCATCTTGGCACATCAGTTTGAATCCATCTGTATTTCATATTACCAGAAAACCTACGTCACTGTGTGCACTTACTTGTCCAGCACTCTCCATTACATGACCTGGGTCAGCTTCACACTTCTGGACCAAACTTTAACCATTCAGCATGACATTCTCCTGCTCAGGGATTGCCTGGGCTGGGCTGGGTTGGTTGGTTTTAGTCTTAAAGTAGCAGCCAGGGTGTTTTTACCCATTTCCTCAAACGAAGCTGCAACATCTGAAACAAAGCACATCTCTCCAAAGGAGATGAATGGGAGCCAAAATGGCTTGGAAAATATGTTTTATGCACGCTCTAAAATACCAACTTCCCACTTCTTATATGTGGGAAGATCTAATGCCTTCCTGCTTGGAGAAAAACCTCTGGATTTTTAACAGTTTAATAAGTTGCCTCTTCCTGCCAGCCCTGTGAATATACAGCCAAGTTTGGACAAATGAGAAGACCACAAATCCTGTATTTGAACATAAGGACTATAAAAAAATTGTGGAGAATATCTCTGTATTATTATTCCAAACACAGAATCACAGAATGGTTTGTGCTGGAAAGGACCTTAAGATCATCCAGTTCCAACCCCTGCCATGGGCAGGGGTGCCTCACACTAAACCATGTCGCACCAGGCTCTGTCCAACCCGGCCTTGAACACTGCCAGGAACAGAGCATTTACCACTTCTTTGGGCAACCTGGGCCAGAGCCTCATCACCCTCACAGGGAAGAACTTCTTCCTTATATGTAACCTGAACTTCCCCTGTTTAAACCCATCACCCCTTGTTCTATCACTACGGTCCCTGATGAAGAGTCGCTCTCCAGCATCCTTGTAGGCCCCCTTCAGATACTCGAAGCTGCTCTGAGGTCTCCATACAGCTTCTCTTCTCCACAATGAACAATCCCAACTTTCTCAGCCTGTCATGCATAAGGAAACTGAAATAAAGCTTATTCCAGCATTTTGTATCTTCTAAGTGGTTATGTCTGCAACCTAAGTAATGTCTTAACAAGTGCCTCATTTCTTCCTCCATGAAATTTCACATGTAATAAAGTTATTGTTAAGAATCCAGTATAAGAATAAGCATGTCTTTCAAAGCAGGCGATGCTGCCTTCAGAATAACACCAAAAAGCACCAGTGATTGGTAAAAGCATGGAGTTAGGAGAAAGAAAAAGCCTCACAGACTTATAAAACAGATGCTTTTTCAGGAATTATGTGGACTGAGAAACAGCTGCTTTTGTCAAATCTTCAAAGAAACTTTTAAAGTTATGAAAAGTCAACAGGAGAAAATGAACAAGTACAATGGTGTGGGGGGCTCTCCAGAAAAATGGTAGGTTGAAAACCAACACTGAAAGGAGACAAATCTATTTAGGAGAAGGAAGAGAACACCCTTTGGGTAGAGTTAGTGAAATCACCTATGGTGATTCTAAACCATGCATATATCGGATCAGGTCTTTTACTGATGAGGTTTTCATTGGAGCATAGTCACCCTTGAAAATCACAGAATGGTTTGGGTTGGAAAGGACCTTCAGATCATCCAGGGGCAGGGACACCTCACACCAGGACCACTGTGCACAAGGCTCTGTCCTACCTGGCCTTGAACTGCCAGTGATGGAGCATTTACCACCTCTTTGGGCAGCAGTACCCTCACTGTAAAGAACTTCCTCCTTATATCTAACTTGAACTTCCCCTGTACATGTTTGAACTCATCAACCCTTGTCCTGTCGCTACAGCCCCTGATGGACTGGCCCTCTCCAGCACCCTTGTAGACCACCTGAGACACTAGAAGGCTGCTGTGAGGCTGCTATGAAGGCTGCCCCCATAACATGTAGCTGTAAACCCGGACAGTGGGATGATGACACAGAGACTCAAAATCAGAAACAGTCTGACAGCTCAGCCCATTAAAAGATGCACTGGGGGGGAGAGAGCAAGTGAACAGGAACTTGCTAGAAGGTCATATTTGTATATTCTGTGGTCAACTCTTGCAGCTTTATGATGACAATTGTGATATTGGGGGTTTTATTTGCTGACTTTTAATATTGCTAGCTGTAAATCCAAGGTCCTGTATGAAAATTACAGGATTAAACATGGAATGAGATGTGTAGAGGGATGTGCACGACTTTAGGCATGCAATTCCCAACCTTTATGTGTATCCAATGAAAAATACCCCATTAAACCACTCTCGGAGTCTCATGCTCTTTCTCAAGTCCTGATGAGCCAACTCTAGCAAGCAAAAGCTACCCTTCACCATGTTCCCTTATTTTTTGCAGGGTGTTTTAAATGAAACCACTGGTGGCAAATCCACAAAGCTTCTCACAGAAGGGTCAAGGGTGTCTCAGTAACAGGCAAAGACTGAATGTAGAGAAACCTTGGCATGATCACTGGGTACATGAAACAGTTGCTTTCCAGTAGCCCTGGTTTGGCCTCACTGCTCCAGACCTGGAAGTATCAGTCAATGCAGCTAAGGGAATCCAAGTCCATGCTCCCACATAGGAGTTCTTCCCATTATGTATGAAGCATTAGGTCATCTTCTTTATTGACTCAAGCCAAGCACTAACATTACAGGAGTTTGCACAAGTCTAAATCTCACTGCAGAGCTTTTGCAGAGCAATTGGCTAGCACAAAGCCAAACTTCAATCAGACGTTTGGCTGTGACTCTTTGAAGGCACCAGCTGATATGCCTTAAGCCCCAGCTTAAAAAACTTCCTACCATAAACATGGTTCTTGCTGGTTTTTGATATTGCTTCTATGTAGGAAGAGTTTTAAGAGCTTTGCTACAAATGCAGCAATTCTCTTAAACAACTAACAACCACAGGGACTTGTAACCCTCTTCCTTCCACATCTTCTCCATTTATTCCTGTTAGGAAGCTTGCCTCTTCTACAGCAAAGAAAATCCCCGATGCAGATACATGATGTTGGAAACCCTTATACTTCTTTTTTAGTCTGGATTATAATCTTCCAGATCTAATTTTAAACACTAATCTGCACATCAACAGCTCCTGGACTATGGGCATAGGAAGATGTCACAGCATGCCAGTTTCCTAAAGCAAATACCGTTTTTCATTCACTAAAATTTGCATAAACAGCTTGAATTTCTCTGAAAATATGGCTTTACGTGGCAGTCCTGATCAGAATTTACCTTTTCCAATGCAGAAAGAAGACTTCAATCTTAATGGTGTTCATATGTTCTTTACAATAAGGTTTTACTCAGGCTGACAGATTCTTAATCTCTCATGGAAATCTCAGCCTAAAGGGATTACTTACCACATTAGCTAAAGGTGAGCAGAAAAATGGGGCCAGTTCAAAAGATGAAGGATTTGGGATTTACTGTTAAACTTGAAGCAATCCTCAAAGTACAACTGCAACCATCCTTATGGACCAACAAACCTTAGCCAATTACTGCAGCAGCAAGCCTAATACAGTATCAAACCAGATTAAACATGAGATTAATCTATTGAACACAATCAGAGAACTCTTCAGCAGTCTGTTCGACACAATCCACCACATCCCCGCCTAACAGCATTGAATCACAGAATCATAGAATGGTTCCGGTTAGAAAGGACCTTAAGATCATTCAGTTCCAACCCCCTGCCATGGGCAGGGACACCTCACACTAAACCATGCCACCCAAGGCTCTGTCCAACCTGGCCTTGAACACTGCCAGGGATGGAGCATTTATCACTTCTTTGGGCAACCCATTCCAGTGCCTCACCACCTTCACTGTAAAGGAGGAATGCAGATCATCAGGAGTTGTGAAAGCTCAAGTGTTTAAAACCATAGAGCAGTTTTATCACCAATAGGAATGGTATTTTAATATATATTTTATTATTTTGTATAATTTTTTGTTATGAATTTAACAAACTCATTTGTGCTTCAGAAAGATCCCATCAATATTTGAGCAGCAAATCTAACCCTCACCAAATAACTCAACCAATCTTATTGCCCCAGATACAGTATCTACATCTGATTTCATAAACTACTGCTCACCTCTGATTCTCAGAAGATTTCAAAGGAGCCATTATCAAGCAAAAGCCTAAGTAACACAATTGTTATTCCATTGAGGGTATACAGCCTCCCCTTCTCCAAAATTCAGAGTTAAATAAAACTGCAGACTGGGCATATTGGGTCCATTCATTGGAGAAATTCCTTTGTGTTTTCTATACTTGCCATACAGGAGCAGGAATCTTTTCACACAGTTTTTTTCCCCCAGCAATAAATCCCAAGGAAACACAAAAGCATTGTAGAGAATATTTCTCAATATCCACTACTGCCAGATCTATTTTGTTTCTGAAGGGATCTTCTTCCTCTGTCAGGATCCAAGGGACACTAAATGCCAGGCAGCATGAAGGCACAGGAAACACTTGCTTCCTGAATGGATTTAGAAGGGAAACTTTGGCAACAGCCAGAGAATTACCATTGATTTTGGCTAAGCAAATCCTCCTAGAGTTTCCCTGGGATACAGGAAACCTCCCCAGGACTGCGTTAGCAGGTTCCTGCAATTGGCAGCTGCTGCAAACAGGCTTTCACCTCAGGACCAGATCCAGTGATTCCTCCTTGGGTATCCCACATTAAACATCAGTGTGTGCCCTGTACATGAGATGCTGAGGGACAAAGTGCACCTTGAGAGCTCGGACTGTTCTCCTCAGTTCATCACTGCTGGGACTTCTCTCCAAACCCCAAACCTTCGGGCAGCTTCAGAGGCTGTTAAAAGAATGGCAGCCAGCACCTTCCTCTGCTTTACGGGTCCAGGATCCAGCCATGCACTTGGTAGTAAAGTGTGCTCTATAGGCCTGCAGAGTCATCACTTCTCCCTTTATATGTATATGGAGCAACTCCTTGCTTCTCTTCTCATCCAAACTCAAAATTAGATTGCTTCCAAAATGATAAAGTTTATATAAATGGGAAAAATAAAGAAACCTTATTTCCTATACCTGGAAGGAAAATGGTTTATTTCTAAGAACTATGGTGGTAACTGCCACTCATCACAGGCACTCATACATCCGCATTTTCAGCTCCGCGAGCACAAGTAGATGGGGGAAAAACCCAATTTGAATTTATTATGTAATTTCTATGGCTTTTACGGGAGACAATTTAACAACTGTCTACTGTGCATGCACGTTAACATATGTCTCATATATGATGGAATCAATATCCAACCCAATGTAAATCCCCAAGTTCAGCACGCCCCAAATTAAATTCTGCAATGACTTCTAAAGACAACAGTACAATCTGTAATGTCAATACCGTACTGTACTCCACAGTTATAATTCATTAGGTCAATAATTCACCACAGTCTCCTAAACTTCGCGCTAGCTTCCTCAAAAGCACTAAAATAAATGTTTAAAAGGTCTCCAATAGCATATCCAGACTTATCTATAATTAGCTCTGCAGCATCACAGAAGTGCATCACAGAAATTCTATATATAAACCAGACCATGATCTTCATTTCACACTTATTCTTTGAGGACCTGCATAAACAATTGTAAAACCTCCTCTAGATCATGATAGCTTTAATCCACGGCGCAGGCTGCACAGCCAGGGAGACTCCTTGATGTTTGCTCTCCTTTGGCTACCTCAAGAATTTAAGTAGAGCTGAAGGCTGATTGCTATGGAAGCAATAACAGGATAGCTTCTCATTAGAAAACCTTCTGATTCCATCTTGCAGTTCAGCCCCTGCAAGCAGCTAAGAGCAGTCAGGTCTTTGGGCTGCAGTTATCATGGCCATGGGACCATGTTGGGTTAAAGGGAAGCAAAGGGGAAAGCATCCCTACCCCAGGGTTCAAGAGGTCCATCACAGAGACATGGTCTAGTGTAAGGCATCCCTGCCACGGCAGGGAGTTGAAACTGGATGATCTTCCAACTCAAATCATCCTGTGATTCTATGAAGAAGTCCACTCCTTCCTGCAGCGGCTTACTCTATCCAGATGTAGCCTTCTGGGCCACACACAACCCTGTTCAACAGCAAGCAGTAAAACCAGAGCACTGATAATCAGAAGCATGAGCAGCAAGTGTTAGCATGCATTACCTCACACTATATTGTTAAAAATGAATTATTTATAAATATTAAATAACAGTAACTTAAAATTAAATACAGGTGTGCAGAAATGCTGGCTGTGGTCTGTGGTGTCAAACGCTTTCAAGCTTGTCTCTACCTCTGGGACAGATATGAGCTCCATGAAAACGAAAAAGAACTAAAGCCAGGCTGGGGCTGGTAAATGCTGATGTAAAGCAGCTTAAGTTATCCTGCATGCTGCTGGATGTCTATTATTCATCTATATGCCAGGAAAAACTAATCTAAGGAAAGACTTTTACTGCAACTTTTGGCAGACCCAGTCAAAATCCATTTTTTACAAAGATGCTTTTGCACTTGTACGTGTTTCTGCTGCAGCATCTCTCTCTAATTGTCAGCTCCAGGTAGGACTTTGCAATATAATTATTCAAAGTTCATTTAGTGAGTGATGCAAATGCAAGATACAGGAGAAAAATAATACCAAGCAGTATGAAATTCCATTCCTAACAGCACTCTGCAACTGGTCTCTCGAAGCAGAAAGTACATGGCAAGCTGGCAATAAAAACCCTCCGTGTAGGCTCCAGACCTTTTTTCATGCTTCCTTCAATAATTCAATATCCCTTTTATTCTCCTATCTCTGTTTTCTCTCTTCAGCTACCTGACAGGAGGATGGAGCCAGGAGGGAGCTGGTCTCTGCTCCCAAGGAACAAGGGATGGCACAAGAGGAAATGGCCCCAAGCTGCACCAGGGCAGGGTTAGATGGAGCTGAGGAACAATTCCTTCCCCAAAGGGTGTTCAGGCATTGGAAGAGGCTGCCCAGGGCAGTGCTGGAGTCACCGTCCCTGCGAGTGTTCACACACCGTGGAGATGAGGCCCTCAGTGCCATGGGTTAGTGGTGGCCTTGGCAGTGCTGGGTTAAGGGTTGGACTGGATGATCCTAAAGCTCTTTTCTAAGCTATCTGATTCTATAATCTACAGTAATCTGTCTACAGAACCAACATCACACATCTTGCTTAGGGAAAAAACCCACATCATTGGTGTCCCCTATGCCCATGTTTTAAGCAGAGTGACTGCAAATAGCACATGAGACCTCATAAACAGGGATGGGGAAGCACATGGGAACCTTCCTCTGCCTTCTTGGTATATTTTCTTTGAGGAACTCACTGGCATGTTAGTGACAGGATGGTGCTGTGACACACGCCACACAGCACTACAGGAATGGCTTTGCCTTCAAAGGCAAAGTCACTGCTAGATTGGGAACCATCCTGGACTGGGGGACAAACGAGGAGCAGGAAGAAATAAAAGAGCTCAAGGAAGAGACAGGGGCAGAAGTGGTTGAGACACTATTTTGTTACTTCCAGAACATCTGGAATCCAAACCAAACATCAACGGGGGGGGGGCAACCCTTGAATAACATTAACAACTTTTAAGGTATTATTTGCTTAAAAATAAATAAATATTTCAATAAAATCAAAGGCTTTGGATGAAGGTAAAAAAAAAGATTCACAAAAATATTTTCCTTTTAAATTCAACCCCCACACATATACCTACAGCCAAACTCCCCTTTCCTTTGCCAGACCAAGAAGATGAAGCCTAGGAGCCTGCTGCCCAAGAGCAATATAATAACGACAAGGCAATGCAGAGGTACTTCAGCAGCTGCTAAAATAAAGAGCCCCAGAAGGAAGAGCCTTTGCTATGCTCCTGAGCGGCGGGGACAGCGGGCCTGGGGGACAGCAGCAGATGCCATCGGTGCAAGCATGGACTTGCTGCCTCCAGAAGGCACGGTTCAGAAGTCAGGCTCAGCTTGATTCAATTCAGCTGAGCAGGAGGTTATGGAGCTACAGCTGACAAGTGTTTGATGCGACACTTCAGCACTTTAATAAGCTGATAAGAGTTTGTTATATGCCAAATCCATCTAATGACCATAGGTCCTGACCTTTCCCTCTGGTTAGCTGAGGGCAAATCAGGCAGAGAGCAGTTTACCGCCCGGCTACATCCATGATTCTCTCTTCTGCTCCTGGGACAGCCAAAACTTTTCTGACGAAAAGGTGAAAAGGAAGGATGGGGAGAGCCAAAGTACTTTTGACATCAAAGATACGACATGAAATACACTCCATCTGTACTTGCTTTCAGGGCTCTTTGCAAGTAACCGCATCTTGATGCATCCTCCTTCCCTTCACTCAGAGACGCTCCTTTTTGCAAGCGTCTTCTAGCTCATGATAAGAGGGAGCTTCAGGCTGGAATCTGCAAATGCACGGAGTGTGGGAGTTGCTCAACTCCCCCTGGAATAAATGGCACAAGCACTAGCAGTGCTAATGGAGGAAGGCGGCCAAGAATAATTCCTCTGAGACAGGAGCTTGTATGAATTACCTATCCTGCTAGGACTCTTGGAGGACAGAGGAGCTCTGGCAAAGCTGCACTTTGAAGATCTCTTTCTATGCCAACACAGCAATAAAATTAGCGTAAATGAATAATGGCAGACTAAAAAAAGCTTCAGTAATGTAATTTTGCTGTGTGCTAAATATAGCACAAATGCATGCCTTCTGCTCTGAAATGTACCTCTAACAAAAAGCAGAAGGATAAGATTTAAACACTTTTCGTTGTACATTCCTTCTAAAGGATCAGTCATTGCCCAGTTTTTGCAATCCTTGAGCAAACCATTGCAGGGTGATACTACACAACCCAGAGTGGCAGCAGAGTTCAGCACCTCAATACACTGCTCATGAAGGGATTACAGGTTCCAAAACTGGAAGTAAATGTTGCTGTTGGCAAGCATTGGAATGGATGAGTGCTGTGCTACAGCCTCTTCAACAAACCCTGTGCAAGTTCTGCTTTTCCTGCTTAAACGCGATGGAAGGGAATGTACTGGTGCTTCATTCACATGCAAGCAGCTCCTCAAGCCATGGCAGAACCAGGTTGATGCTGCTGCTAACTCAGGCTGCAAGACATGCACGCCAGACGAGCAGGACAGCTCACGGCTTCTGCAGGGAAGAAGCAGCCGCACACCCACAGGCTGCCAGTTACGCTCCAAAGCTCGGCTGCCGGCACCCACCAGCCCTTGTCCCTGCTCCCACAGGAGACAGAACCTGAGGATCTCAGCCCCACTCCAACAGGAGGAATAGATGTTCACACAACCTGGAGAGACAAAGCCTGTCAGCAGGCTCTTGTTGGCACACTGAGCAGACAGACCCCATCGTTTCCCTATGTCTAGTTGTCTCTGTCTCTAGTTAAGAAGCCTCTGAATTTGATTTAAAAGAAGGAAAAGGTAAAATGCTCCCAGCTTGTTGCAGATAGGCTGAATGCTGAGGAAGTGCTAAGGGTCAAAATGGCTAAAGTCCCTGTCCAGCTCTGGAAGCCGTGCCAGACCTGCCTCCAGGCCAACAGAACCCTGACCTAAGATGCTGCCTGTACTTCCGCAGGCAGGAACTGCTCATCTCTCACTGCAGCATCTACTTGATTTACTCCCCTTCATCCCTTTCCTCTTATCCCTCCAGAAGACTTCTTTCTTGGCATCCTCTCCTCGGGCTTGCCATCTCCTAACCCTGCCAAGCCACTGCTTGTCTATTCCAAGTTTTTCCTGCGTTTACAAAAGCAACAGCGTGACCTCTTGTAAAAGTCACTTTTACAACACATCAATCAGGCAGCCAGAAGAGAAACACGCACTTCTCCTCCATGCATGCTGTGTGCAGCATCAGCCTGACTCGCTGGCATGGGAAGCCAAAGGAGCTGGGCCTGCTCTTCCCTGAACTCACTGGGGTCCTGTCCCCACATGGCACTGGTTGCTGGATCCAGCTGCTGCCTGTCGGGGTTAAGAGAAGGTTGTGTTTAACTTACTTACAGCTTCTTTAAGCCAGAGGCCTGGAAGCTCAGCCACCTGAGTGCAGGTACAGACATCATTCAGGAGCCAACCTCACCGATACTAAGTGAAAAGCATCACTCACATGCAGTGACCAAGCAGCAGGTTTTTCAGTGTGGAAGAACAGCGATGGGAAGAGCACTAAGTCCCAGTAGACTCCCTTGGGTTCGCATTTCCAAAGCTGTTCAACCAACATGTTCAACCACACACTCAAGCAGCAAGCTATTACCATACCTAACTGCCATAGCTATCAGATGCCTTCCCCTCACCACTTTGCTAACACAGCACACGGCTCTCAAAGCACAGAAGTAGGCAAGAAGGAAGGGGAATTTTAAGACACAATTTGTGTTTCTGCTACTTCAGGTGTTTGCTAAAACAGGCTCCAAAACCAGCAACAGAATAAAAGTGTTAATTTTAGAGCCATTCCCTTCTCAACATAAGAAATGTTCTAAGTCAGCACTAAACTAAAGTTAAGACTAAGCATGTATTTCCGTAATTCAATGTTGATGAATATGCCAACATTTGGGTCAGGTCTAAAAAACCTCCAAGGGTTACATGGGAATTTTAGGAACAGACATTTGTTGCACGTAAGAGCCTGGCGCTCTGCAGAACGTAATAGCTACGCTGAAGACATGTGGGGGAGTACAAGCCTGCAATCTGGAGTCCCTGCTTCCATCTATCTGCACCTTCCTTTCTCTGGTTTCCTCCCCCTCATAGCATTCCCAATTCTGGACTATGGAGTGTAAATGGTCAGGTTAGCAGCAGCTCTGCTCAGAGGGACAGAAAGCTTCCTGTCCCATAGGAGCTAAAAGGTCCCCCTTAAGGCTGAGCTGTGAGCCACAATATATCTGTTCCATGCCATCCGCAGGTGGAGACCACCTTCACCCTCATCCTCACCAGGTTACTTCGGCACTGCCCTGTTCCAGGAGCAATCCCTGAACGGGGGCACGACACCTCTCTCATTCCCAGTGAACAGACCTTTCAACATCTGCTCTGCCTTTGCTGGCTCTGGGAAGCTTTCCAGCAGTAGCACTGTTGTGGTGGGGTTGTTTTGTTTTGTTGGGTTGTTTTCCTTTCAAAAGGAGACCCTTAAGCAGCTGTACAGCCTCCATTTAGGTGGCGATGCTCCGAGCATCAATTTCACTTGAAAGTAGCTACAGCAGCCAAACAGATTTGCTGGCAACCACTCGTGTCACTCAATACACTGCAATAATGTTCTCTGCCAGCAGTTTCGGCTCCACAGAGCCTGAGCTGGATCCATGTGAGCAAGGTAGGGTTTCACAAATGACCCTTCATGCAAATGAAATCTCTCCCCCTCCACAAAGCCAAAGGCACTGTTAGCTCAGGCTCAGGATGTTCACTCTGGCCATGGTGAAGTGCCTGAAGTTTATTTAGCATCTCATCACACATTAAGGTGTATCAAGCCAAGCTTTTGGCTGACCAGCACACGTGAGCAACGGATGGGAAGACAAGGCTGATGCAAGACAATCTCCTGTACCTGCCCTCCATGCAACTTCTACATCCTTTGGGAAGGTCTGCAGCAAGAAGAAAACGAATTCTTTAACAGCATTCACTGGGAAAAGAGGCCCAGTAAGGAAAAGCAGATTCATCTTTCAATCAAGATCTTAAGGAGACGCTCACTTCTAATGCTGACTGGATGTCTTATACAGGAAAAGAATTAACCCTGTTTTCTCCTTTCTCATTTCCTCCCAGTTGCTATTTTGCAGAACTGGTATGTATTCCCTCACAAATCTCTTGCTATCAGCATCTCAACTTGTCTTTAGTGACATACAGCAAATAACAGCATGTGGCTACACTCGAATACAAAGCCACATTTGTCCTCCTATGACCAGAGAAGCCAAACTAATTCAGGGGTTAAATCTAAATTGCACAACGTGTGTTTAAAAAAGAAAAAAGACTTTGGGTTTGTGTGAACCACTCCTGCATGTCATGGACCATGGGCTTCAGATCCTCCCAGCCTTTGACAGCTTGATGTTTAGCCACAAGGGAGAAGAGGAAGTCACTCCTTTTCGTGGTGAAGAAGGAAAATAAACGGCCCCTTTCCACTCGTCCCAACCCACTCCTACACACACACACACAGACCAGAAGACCCAAAACCAACCAAACAAAAGCCCTGGAGGAAATCAACATTAAAAAAGCCAACCAAGCATGAAATTCCCTAAAATACAGCACCTTTGAAGGGGACATTTGGCAACCACTTCAAAATAATAAATGGGAACATGCAACATGCATCGTAATCACCTCCCTTTCCAGGAATAACTCAAGAAATCCTGTGACACTGAAGAGATCCATCAGGAAAAACGTAGCAGGGCTTATTTGAGCAGGCTCTTACATATCTGCGTGCATGCAGAGACTGAGATCAGCAGATTTGTGCTGTTGGTTGATCGATTCTGCCATCTTCAAAGGTCTTGTATAATGTTATATATATACACTAATATATATACTAATAATAATACTACATATATAGTATGTATGGTATATATACACTATATGTACCAATATATAATATATATTTTATATATAATAATAATATATATTTTTATATATATATAATGTAGTAAATACTACTCAGTATTTAAAGTTGGCAAGCCTTCTAGAACATCATTCCAGTTAACTGGGAAAAGTAATAATGATTTGAGTATTCACCATCACTATCAAAATGTACACATCCAGGGCTCCATCTACACAACACCTATCTTACACATGTGTCCAGCAACCCAATACGACCTTCACACAAGCTTGTGTACTACACGATTTGTAAAATGATGCATTTCAGCTTCTCTGTGATTTGCACTTGATTTTTCCTTAAACTATTTTAAAACTTTCTTTTTGCCTACAATGGCAAGAAAATTCTCACAACAAGCAGAAATCTGTTAAATTATTACGGGCCTGCAAACATTAGGATTTTTAACAAAACACCATATAGGATGAGGCTTAGGCTATACTATATCTTCATAGCATCTATCAGCATCGAGTCCTGTGTTCAGTTCTAGGCTCCTCACTACAAGAGGTAGTGAGGTACCCTTCCAAGACCAGGTTGGACAGAGCCTTGGGTGGCATGGTTTAGTGTGAGGTGTCCCTGCCCATAGCAGGGGGTTGGAACTGGATGGTCCTAAGGTCCTTTCCAACCCAAACTATTCTGTGATTCTATGATTCCAAGAGACACATTGAGGTGCTGGAGCAGGGCCAGAGAAGAGCAACAGAGCTGGTAAAGAACCTGGAGCACAGTGTGATGGGGAACAGCTGAGGGACCTGGGGGGTTCAGATGGAGAAGCCTCAGGGGAGACCTTATTGCTCCCTACAACTGCCTGGCAGGAGGATGGAGCCAGGAGGAGGCTGGGCTCTGTTCCCAAGGAACAAGGGATGGGACATGAGGAAACAGCCTCAAGCTGCACCAGGGGAGGTTTAGGCTGGATATTAGGAACAATTCCTTCCCCAGAGGGTGCTCAGGCAT
>JANRGW010050657.1:17761-107280 GCA_024733675.1 Psilopsiagon aymara | reverse complement strand
CTGGAATGGGTTGCCCAGGGAAGTTGTGAATGCTCCATTCCTGGTGGTGTTCAAGGCCAGGTTGGGCAGAGCCTTGGATGATATGGTTTAGTGTGAGGTATCCCTGCCCATGGCAGGGGGGTTGGAACTAGATGATCTTAAGGTCCTTTCCAACCCTAACCATTCTATGATTCTCTAAGTGTGAAGGCTGAAGGGTTTTTTTGTATCATGGACAAGTTACCAGGGACACTAACTTCATGAAATCTGCTTACACCAGAGCAGCAGCACAAAGAAAGTACAAGGCTTTCTCTGCTCTCACTAGCACTGTGGATCCAGTGCAAAGAGGGAATAGCTACTTCTGGCTTAGCTCCAAACTTACAGGGTCCTGGGAAAATAAAAGCATCATATGGAGGCAGCTCCTGTGGCTAATCCTGGTGGCATGCAGCCACTCTATTTGATACCTCTTTACTCAGAGGAGTTAGTAAAATTTAGGCCATATTAATATCCTACCTATATATGGAAAAGACCGTGGATAACCAGTTTTGCTCCTAGTCTTTTTTTCAGCATAGTCTGAGTCACCCTCATTAGATGTAGAAGCAACAGAAATAGAAACTGAAATTCTACTGAAATAGACCCAGAGAAGTCATCGTAGAATCAGTCTTCTGTCAACTACCCCCAGGTTTTCCTAGGCGCTGCATAAAAAGAGCAGGAGACTCTCCATACCTCAAAGGGATTTTAATCTAAATATTAGAAGAGATTTAATAGCAGTTCAAATGTTTCAGAATTTTCCAGCTTCATATACCACATGCATTGCTAGTAGTGCAGCTCACTTTAGAGCAACTTGAATTGCACAGATGAAGAAGCCTATGGGTCTGGGTAGAGTGTACAGCCTCTGAATGCTCTTGGGGACTAATTTTTAATGGACTTCGTGCACTGTATTTCTGACCCTATTTTTAACATCTGCCCACTAGCTCTTTAAATATACTGCTCCTGAATGAAAGAAGCCATCTCAAAGGGGTAAGCTGCATAAATTACAAATTGTGTTGTCAGTTGTCAGCTGGGTGGCTGATTTGTGACTTACCACTGATACACCTTTGCTGGCTTATGGTAAACATAGTTGGCTTGAATCAATCAGCCTTCCTATCCTTACCCTATTTTCCAGAACGGCATACATAAACACCAAACAGTGTATAGGTATCCCTGATTTTCATCTGTTATTCCTCGTCTTTCACAGTTCAGGACTAGCATCTCATGAAACAGATGAAATCTAGATTGCCCTGAAAATGTTTGGCAAACTTTCCACGAACACGAATAGAGTTGGGATCAGTGTCCCGTCACTGGGATTTTGACAGTGATGCTTGTTTCTGTATTACTTACGTTCAATATTTCCTGTCCATAGCATATTTATGGAACAGCATAGTAGAGAATAATGCTTTGGCATGAATGTTTCAATAAGCTTTGATGCTTTTTCAAGATACTGCTCCTTGTTTTGAGGAAGGTGTTCAATGGAAATTGCACAAACCTTTCTTCTGCACTGAATTTGCTGAATCAAAGAACAAAGAACCAAAAATCCTGTAAAAGGAACACTAAAATACTGAGAACAGATTGAATATTTCACTGGTCTTGCTCTCATTTCAGCTAAAGAACTTTGGCAAGTCTTGTATCTTAAACACCTGGCCCATTGCTTTGGCTGAAGAGAGATGTTTTTCTGTGTCAGGCTTCCAGGTTTAAAAATATGTTTGTGTCAGCACCAGCTGGTTTCAGTGGTTCATTGATCATACATAGGAAAAGATCCTACCAAGTCCTACAATACTTTAGAAGAAATTGCAGTGAAAGATTTATCCAGATGTGGTTAATGCTACAAAATGATCGTAGCAAACATCAGAACTATTTTATGGAGCTAGTATTATGCGATAGTAGAACTACACTTACAAAGACTAAATTGATCTAACTTGTAAGTGCTTGATTCTGGTACTCCAATACATAAGTTTGTAATTCCTCCAAAGCAGGGTTTAGATTTTTTTTTTTTTTTCTTTTCCAATCAATCTGCCTTGGTTATTTTGTCCCATAGTACTAGTGTATGGACAGCACAAAGAAGTGAAATAATTCTGAAAAAGAGGTCCTGGGACAATAGTCCAACTGGACAAAGCATTGAGATTGGAAGATCCACAAGAATACGCTCTGCTACCTTTGCTTCTGAAAGGCTGATGTCACTACTCTTTCAAATTCATCTTTACTTACCCATTTTAGCTATAATCAGGGCTTCTGTATTCCTACCTGGGATTTCCTGGCCCAGGAACTATGTACAGAAGAAAATGCTTCTCTTAGAAGATATCTCATCTGCCTGTAGATTGTACATATACGCTAAACCTGAGGCTTTCAAAGTATACCAGTCTTTGTGCTTGGGTATTAACAAGCTGTGTAGCTCAGGTGCAATTAAATCAACACTGCTGAGAGCTGCTGGAGTCACCGGGAAGTCTGGTGCAGCTGATCTGCTCTTGCAGTGACAAGGAGGCACAGTGCTATGAAGCAGTTAAGTAGGAGGGAGTACAGATCTGCTTCTCTTGGCTGGCCAGATGCCCAGGAATCCTGAACAAATCTAAAATCCCCCAGTTCTTCCTAGACAACACTTCTGAGTGGCAAGACAATTTTCCTGGCGACCTTGTTCTGAGCCTCATTGCTGGACTGATGTTTTTGGAGAGCTGTGGGGCTGTGTCTCAGCTCCTCACCTCCTCTGGCGTAAGTGGGACTCACAAGTTTCTGTGGGACAAAGTCAGAAGCTTGTGGCAGCTTTCTAGTCACTTTTCTGAGGTTGGGATTAGGCTGGTTGCCTTTGGCATGGGAGTTTGTCAAGAGCACAGGACTGCAGGAAGAAGAGAGTCGAGCTAATGCTCATTAGCTCTTTTTCTGCTTCTTCCACATGATTGCTGGCAGATGTGACCCATGACAAATCCTTGAAATATGGCTGTGCAGACAGAGATGGGATAGATCCAAGGGTAAAAAGCCTGTGCTTGGGATATGCTGTGCTGTGACAGATTGCATGAGTTCAGATGTATCTCTCCCATCTCCATGTTTGCTATTGCTTAATTAGAGGAAAGCAGAACTGTCAAGGAGGATGGCTGGGTAGGGCTCATTTCTTTATTCCCAAAACCTACGGAGTGGGGAAACATATGCTAGTCCAAACACTGAGGGTCTCCTAACAATATGGATCATTTGAGACTGAGGAGTGGAGCTGAAATGACAGAAGTAGTTTGTGCCAGAAGTGCATTTTTTGTGAATGCTGAAATCCTGACATTCCTGGCTAGCCCATTATAAACATGGCCACCCAAGTACTATGGCATTATTTGAGTTCATCTGCTGGATAGCTGTTTTGCGGTTTCTTTGGCAGTCCAGTGATTCCCTGAACTGACAGCAAACCATGGCCTTGCTCTCTATGGCTGCTGCGTGGGGGCCAGTGTTAAAAAAAACCCAAACACTCCATGACTGTGCAAAAGCACATGGGCCTGTGCATCCCTGTTGGCATGCAGCTCGCTAATGGCTCTTGAAAGCAAGTGTGTGCGCACACCTACATCAGATCCGTCCTCTCTCCTCCTCACCTGCATAGCTCTAGTGAAGCTCAACCTGGAAATAGATTTCCCTGTCCTCCCTCTTAAAACACAGTTTCTCACAACTGTAACTGGAGGAAGAGGTGACACATTTATATTACGCTTGCGCTTGGCTGGGTGTGTTTCTGAGAACTGGACTGGGCATATTAGTAGTGTGGGACAAAGTTCAGTTTGTGTGATGCAAAGAGGGCTGTGGGGGAAGATGACCTGGAGGTCTGTGCTGAACCTCCTGACTGTTATTTTTTTTTTTCTTTTAATATTTGTAGCTTGCTGTAATGTGGTCCCTCCTAAGGGAAATAATTTGCTCTGGTCGAGGCATTTCATAAGCTCCAAAGAGAATCTCTTGCTGTGCTGGGACAACAGAGAGGGAGAGCCACAATATCCCACAATAGTGGAGAAAACGTCATAACTTTCCAGTCAGATACAAGGCATGACTTTTCAAGAAGGGAAAGAGGAAGACTCTTCTCCAGCAAGCTAGGGAAAGGTGAAATATCAACACCTTTCTTTGAACTGAAAACTAAAAATCAACAGAAATGCAGTGCAGGCTGCAGGCAGGGCCTTACCCCCCTCCTTCAGATGCTCGCCAAAGCTTTTTGCACCACTCAGGAGCTATTTAGTCTCTCCAGCCATAATACAGGCATAAAATATCAGCCCATGCTGTTTTTATGGTTAGTGGATTGCGCTACTGCACTGTCAAACCCCAAGGCTTTCTAAAACCTAAAGCAGTGTAGAAACACTGGAGTGAAGGAAATAGGGAGTTTCAGTGTCTCAGTGAGCAGGCAAAATTTCCAAACTGTCAGAATGATTTAGAAATGTAAACCCCGTTTACATAGGGTCAAGTCAATTAAACTGAAAGTATCAGTGTGTCCTTGCAACTAAACCCCTATAGGGATCAAAAAATTATAGTTGAACCCTAGTTTAGTTGTCAGCACTGCAGTACACCTTTCAGAGGCTCCCACTTTTGCAAATAGGGTTTACAATTCAAAGCTTCTTGATCAGGAACTAAGTTTGTTATTCAGACAGTGTTTACCTGTGATAGATAATGCCCTGTGTTAAAGCTTCCACAGGCAAGAGGGGATGCTATCAGGGAGCCAGTGCAGCGCTTATGTTCATTCTCACAGCTGCCCTGGCTGAAGAGGGGCCAGCCTTTATAACCTCTGATTATCTTCTCAGTCCAATCCTACAGTCCTTTGTTTGCTTAATGCTGTTCAACAGCATTGAGATAATGGGGATGTTGCTGGAGAAAATGGGGCCAGCTCAGGCCTGGCCTCATGGCTCTCCAGAGCCAAACAAATCACTGCCCAGGGGTACTTCAGACACTCTGGATCCCCAAGTGGGCCATAATATCCAGTGCCAGCAGGTCAGAACTCAACTGCAGGTTGCATTTACAGCTCTGAGATGCCTGCTAGTCACCTAGTCATTGGAAAAGTCTGGCTTAGTTCAATAATCTCTGCCTGTGCTGGCTGCTGAGATTCCTGTCAGTGTAGAAAATGCTCTTCTGCTCAGAAGAAATTGAAACAAGCATGTCACAAATATCACATGTATGTATGTATGCATGCACGTATGTAAAGATATGTATAAATTTTCCCTTTGAGAGCTGTGTTGGGCATGGAAAGGTTTACAGGCCCTGCAATGGAGCAGTGCTGTTAGGAGAGAGGAAAATAGGAAAGTGCAGCAGCTGCAAATCCTCATACAACATCTCACTTAAAATGTCATATGTGCTACTTGGTTTAAATTGTCACCCCTCCAGCAACCACAAACAATGCAGAAACAGCAGATGTGTTTTCTATTTAGAATTAAACAGTTTATCTCAACCACTGTCATTGTTACAGAGGAAAAATAAATAAATATCCATGTTAATGTAAACTTCAAAAGGTACTTTCTGGCATGAATGGCTATTGTGAATCCAGATTTCACTGGGAAAACTAGGATTTGACCACAGATTTTTTTTTTTTTTTTTTTTTTTTTGTGGTAGGGATGCTGGCAGCTCCACATGTAGTAAAACTTAGACTGGTGAAAAAGATTTTTTGGCAAGATATAGCATCTAATAACTCATGCCATTTAGACTTAATGATCCAGAAAATTTAAGTAAACATCATAAACGTCTTTTGTTATTAAACTTTTCATTCAAACATTTTCTTTAACTCTTTCTTAATGGAGACTGAAGATGATATTTTGGGCATGTATCTTCCTATGTGATAATCCTAGAGTCACCCCATTGCGACTTAAAGATTTGCCACAGTCTTAGCCTAGGCAAGCACTCAGCTATTAAAACAATAGTTGGTGTGAGCATGTTCTCTACAGAAGTTAAGCTAATGATGAATTTGGCCTTTAGAGGTCAAGGTCAATCTGTTGTACAACTCTTAGTTTTAACAATCTATTGCTTTCTACTTTGTAGGGGCAAGCAGTTTCTTAAGCAAGAGTGACCATACGAATATATTGGATCCTATTTTATTTTTATAAGAATACACTATTTGTAAAGGGTGTTGTTGGATGATGTGGTGGGAAAAGCCTTAGGAAAATATAGCCCTTTTGTACAAAAATGTACAGCGTCATTTAGTAATCAATGCCCTTTTGCATTGATGCTTAGATTTAATATGCAAAACCAAAGCAGAACTCTGTCTAGCTGTGAAGATATTTTGACTAAATGAAGCTTGATTTGTTTCCATAGCCCAAGGAAAGTTCCAAAGCTGCATATCACTGTGTTCCTCTTTGTGTGTGACATGGCCTTCACCAATACCTTTCTTCTGTTTGATTTCTAGCCAGTATTTTAAGATCTCACCAGCCAGCTTGTTTCCAGATTTTACATTTTTACAAAGAGTTTTTTGTCTTTACAGAAGCAAACACACAAATGTTCGTTACTCTTCCTGCCTGAAATGGGGAGAAGGGTATATGTGACCAGCAATAAGCTGTAAAGCCTTAACTGCCAGTAGTCACTTCATGGTTTTGTAATACATTCAATTCAATGCTTGTTCCTCCACAATCGTTAGAGTCCTGCAACTCTGCAGTACTTCTTAGTAGTTAACTAAATGTCTGCAAACAGTGCCGTCACCAGGAAGGACACACAGTAAGTATTAGCATTTTGAATGAGCTGAAGAAGACACTGTAGCCCGTCATCCTCTGGGGTCCCTGTATGAAAAGGAGCATTTTGAGAGCTGCATAGTTTCTCAGTGGTTAAGGCCAGAAGGGATCATTAATTCATCTGGCCTGGGGGTTGCCACAGGCACACGATTGAGATTCATCAGCATGAAATCTCAGCAGCTCTTTTCACACTATAGAGAGCTGATCTAACTAAGCTGTCCTGTCCTAGGACAAGATCTATCTCCTGTGTTTGGGGGGAAGGATTAGGAAGCCCTCCCTCTGGACAAGATGGGACACTTGTTGAGTGTTGCAGTGGGATTCCCTCCTCATCTCTAAGCAATTGCCTGTAAACATCAGATTAAATTGGAGCACTTCATTATTTTAATATAGAATCATAAAATCATAGAATGGTTAAGGATGAAAGTGACCTTAAAAGATCATATAGTTCCAACTCCCCTGACATGGGCAGGGACACCTTCCACTAGACAAGATTGCTCAAAGCCCCATCCAACCTGGTGCTGAACACTTCAAGGAATGGGACATCCACAACTTCTCTGGGAAATCTGTAGCAGTGTCTCAGCATTCTCATAGGAAAGAATTTCTTCCTAATATCTAATTTTAATCTACCCTCTGTCAGCTTAAAGCCATTCCCTCATGTTCTGTCACTACATCCCCTTGTAGAAAGGCCCCCTCCTGATTTCCTGTAGGCTCTTTTCAGTTATTGGAAGACTGCTATAGAGTCTTCTCAGAGCCTTATCTTCTCCTGGATGAACAAACCCAGCCCTCTCTGGCTGTCTTCATGGGAGAAGCGCTCGTCTTGTCCTCTGATTATCTTCATGGCCCTTCTCTAGACTCACTTGAGTAGCTTCATGTCCCTCTTGTGGTGGAGCCCCCAGAGCTGAATGCAGTACTCCAGGTGGGGATATACAAAGGTGGAATAGAGGGGGTGAATCACCTCCCTTGACATTCTTGCTGGTCATGCTCCTTCTAATGCAGTCCAGGGTATGGTTGGCTTTCTGGGTTGCAAGCGCACACTGCCAGGTCATGTTGAGTTTCTCATTGACCAACATTCCCAAGTGCTTCTCCTCAGGGCTGCTCTCAATCCATTCTCTAGCCAGCCTGTGCTTGAGATTGCCCCAACCCGGGTGCAGGACCTTGCACTTTGTTTTGTTGAAATTCAAGGGGTTGGCATTGGCCCACTTCTCAAGAGTGTCAAGGTCCCTGTGGATGACATCCCCTATCTCCAGTGCATCAACCGAACTACATGATGAACTTAGTGTCATCAGCAAACTTGCTGAGGATATTCTCAATCCCACTGTCAAGTAATATAGTGGTCAACATAATTTCTGTGTATGAGGTACAAGCACTTTACATTCTCATCAGCCTCTGTTAGCTATCCTGAGAAGAGGTAACATGTGAGAAGGTGAGAGCAGAGCTGGTTTCAATGAATCGTAGTTCTGATCTCATCATTAGTACATGCTCACTGCAGCAAATCTGCAAAACTGAGTGAAATGCTTTGGAATTAAAGAATCGAGGCTTGGTTGAGCTTTGGGAAACTCGATAATTTTCTGTCAGCCTAAGGCAATGTGCACATCACATTTTATTTGGCTGTCTTGACTTCTCTTCTGGTTTACGTGATTTGAATATAGATCAGAAGGACCTTTCCAAACATGGTATTGCATCTGACCTTCCTTTTGCAAAGCCGCAATTCTGGATGAGCATTCCTGAATAATCCCACTAGTGGACCATTTTAATGAGCAATATCAATATCTGCGTGTGGAATTACACAGAAATAGTTATGCAGTTTAGTTTTCCACCGACATTTGTGCCAAGCTAATTTACAAGTGTAAATGATCTTTAAGGGGTTACGTATTTACCCAGAACAGGAAATTCATTCCTTTCCTGTAAGACTGAATTTGTACAACTGAAGGAACATTTAATACAAATGGAATGGACAGAAATCTGCTACTGAATGAGAAATGAAGGGCTCTACTAAGTGCATCACTGAATAATTAAGGCCTTTAGCTCTTACTATTGGCTTGAGTGTTCATACCCAAAAGCATCTATAAATTCTCCAAACAACTGAATTGTATATTCACATATATCCTCTTCCTCTGAGTTACAGCTTGGAAATACTTTTTCTTTTCTGACATATATTAACATAGAAGGGGAAGGAGCGCCTTTCCCTACTGACCAAAGTGTGACTGAAAGCAGACTATGGAAATTACAGCTAAAGAGGTAATTTATTTATTTTTTAAATGCTTCTACACAATTTAAAATTGATTTGGACATTTGAACAGATTAATTTGAAGCCAGTATAATTTTCTTAATGCATGCTTTTATTTTCAGAGAGCCTTATTTGAAATTATTTTAAGTCATCACTCTTCAGGGATCCTGAGGTCAGACCAAGAAGCCTTACAAAGCAACAAGAATTCTATAATAAAACAATGCTATCAGATAGGAAACATAAATGCTAGTGCTATCTACTTGTCAGAGAGCATGGATAAGTTCTTACAGCATTACTCTGGCAAAATGGATTTGCTTCCTTACTGCGGAAATCATACTATCGCTATTAGTCTCAATAGAAAAAAACCCAAAATGGTTTCTGTTTAATAAAGGAAAAAAACCCTTATAAGAGCAAGAGAATAAGTAACGGTAAATCAACTTATTTGGTTCTTTGCCTTTTTGTGAGCTGCCTAGGAAAACCAAAGTATTTTGGTGAAGCTATTTTATTTTCTTAGATTGTTTATGACATTTAGTTATACAATTATTTATGCCTCACACAGTTTCACCAATGTATTTAAGCAGTGCTGATAACATTTATTCTTACTGAGATCATGACACAGTTTCATTGTCTTTATTCAACAAATAACTCTTAGACTCCTGTTTCAACATTAGACACAATCAAATATGCAGTGTACTTGATTATTCTCTGATATCAAATAAAACATCTAATATCGCCTCTACGTCCTTTTCTCTGTGAACATGGAGGGTAGCAAATTTATTCAACAGAAAACATAATGACCATAAAATTGGCCAAGCTTAATCTCAAATTAATTCGGTTTTATCTAAGTGTCTGCACAAACAAAAGAATTGGTAGTAAGTCTGTAGCTCCAGGAAGTACTCCCTCTGTCTCAACACAGGCATATGTCTCTACGTAGGCCAATCATGTTTTGTTGAAATCATGCCAAATAAAGGTATCTCTGAGGCAAACTGTAGGGGCAAGACTACATTATTAAATTTAATATTTTATTAATTTAATTGTTAATGTTTTTACCTATATTTAAAAAATAGATAGAAGTATTAGGATTCCCAAAATGCCTTCTCCAAATCTTTTCTTTCCAATGACTGTCAGGGCAAGAACTGCTTTCATCACTGTGATGTTGTTTCTCAGGATCACAAGGTGAAACCTTTGCCTTTCATCTGGGAACAGAAGCTCTGCATATTCACATCAATAAGGAAATAACTGCTTAAGATTCTGGCTTCTGAATCCTGAGTCCTGACTTATCTTGTAGCTTCATGCCCAGTTTCAGCCCTCAGTACCTCACGTTTAGGGACTCTAAGCATCTCTCCCTGATGGGGGTGACAACAGCTGTCACACTCCTCACTAGCTTCTCATATCCACAGGAGTTTTTCTCAGGAAAATAAATTTTTCTTACATTGAAACAGCTGCCCAGCCAAACCAGAATGAGTGGAGCCCTGTGCACCTCTGAGCAATGGGAGTGAGGCAGAGTAGCAGGTGTTCAGAAGCAGCAGCCACAACTTAAGAGCATGCTGGGTATCTACTCCCTCCTCCCCCAGAAAAACAGAACATAATTTGGTTCTGATTTCCTTCACAGACAATACTAAATAAATTAATTCAGATATCTTCAGAACTCTTTTTCCTCAGCTGATGATGGGAAGCAAAAGGGTCATTTCAATCTTTGTCTAACAACTTGCCCTTATCACAGCAAAATTACTGGGTTTGCAATGGAGGAAAATGTTCTTTTTGGGGAAAAGGAAGACAAAAGGACATAGGTAAAATGCAAGTAGTGAAGAGGAGAAGAGAAGGAAAGACTTTGAAGATTAACAGTGAAAAAATGTGAATTGTATGAGGTGAAAACAAGAGATGATGCTTATGATGATGTTACTTGCCTTCCTAAAAATTATGTATGGCTATCAAATTATCAAACTGTTTGGTTATCAAATGATGAAATTAATTAAACTCCAGTGTGGCACAGGGATACTGCTGAGATGGTTGTGTTTTGTGACTTTGGTAGCTCAGGATCATTAAGAAACCCAAGACAATACCTACATTTTCCTGAGTTCTTTCACTGAGGAGCAAACTCTATTTTGACTGCTGAGATTGAAAACAAAATAGTTTTAATCAAGACTAAAATATCACGTATCTCAGAATGGAGATAAGCTTTGCTTCAATTTCTTTCAAAATATGTATGGAAAGGAAGGAATCTCTAGCTGTGAACAGTGAAAAAAGGGATCTGCTTCAGATCTCATTCAAGAAAGGGAAGAATTGCCTTCTCCATCTCGGTTTTCCTGTGGCTGCTGCAGGTGAGTGGGGCTGCTGTTACCAACCATCCTATCCAAGTATGGCCATGATCCTGGATGTATTTCTGATTGGCAAATTATGCAACAGACCATGGGGTGCCTAGGTATCTGTGAACCAAGGACCAAGTCGAAGTATGGATCTTTGCAGTGACTTCTCTGGGACATTTTCGTAGTCTGAAAAATGCTCTCTGTTCCTGTTACGCTCTTATTAGACCCAGTAAAATCTTGGAAGAGTGAAATAAGTGTTAATTCCCATCTTGATTACCTCTTCAGCTTTAAGCTGGAGCACTACAGCTGGGGGTGAAAGGCCTGTTCAGTGTCCTGTCATCAGAGCTTACTGGAACCTGTTCAGTTTTTTAAAAGTTCAGGGCAAAATACTGTTTCATTGCAAATTAGAGCCTTGAGGGGCACAAAAAAATGATAAGATGAACTTCTGACTTTGACTGAACTTGGAATACTTACCTCCCACACTTCTATTAATTTCAGTATGTTATTGTTAATTTCAGTATTCCTTTACATACATGACACTGAACACTAAGTAGCATCATTAATTAAAAGCTAATGAAACCAATGACATTTCATATTCTGCATAAAGTTATCTGAGTAAGAATAACTTGTTATTTCTTTGTGTGTATGAAATATAAATCATCTTTCCATCTGGGTGAAGCAGTCAGGGTCTCAACAGTACAGATCTCTTTGAATTGGCATGGAAAATGAAAAGGATGGGGAGACAAGCCAGAGGAAGTAGTCCGGCATTGTTTAGTCACAGCAGCAGCAGTCATCCCACAGGAAGTATCTCTGGCCAAAAGGACAAGAGGTGGTCTCCCTTCCACTGCTCTGACCCTTGCAGCATTGCAGACCTGTCTGCAGGGTGTTAGAGCCAAGGAGTATGCTGCTTGAGAAAGCCTGGGACATTGGAGCAAAGTTGTGAATCACAAACCATGACTGCATTTGCACTGGGCAGCAATCCTGCAGGCTGGGTGCTGTCTTTGAGGGGACTGACACAATGCAGATGGGCAGCAAGAAAACAGCTTTCAAAACACTGATCGCAGCCAGCTCTTTAGTTCACCACTGCTCCTTTAGTTCACCGAGATTTCCTCATTGCAGCCTCCCTTCTGGTTCAATCAGATACCATATGCTAATCAAGCAAGGAATTTCTGCTTATCACTTACTAATATGTCCAACATTAGATACAACAGTTGGCCAGATACAGGCAGATGCTTCCAACAAAACTTGACCATAGGCTTTGCCCCATAGTTAGAAGAAGGAAGATTCTTCAGTAACGTAGCAGGGCTAAACTAAGTCTGTGTTTGGTTTTTAAAAGGAAAGCAAAATTATGCAGATGTAGAATTTTGGAAGGCCAGATGGATTTTATCTGCAAGTGTTTATAATTTTTAATATTTTGAAACCAGATGTTGATACAGATATTGCTGGTTGCAGCCATAGGAAGCTGTGTTAGAAGGACACTCTCTAACCTTTGTTAAAAAATTACAATGTTTTGATTCAGTTAACATCAACTATTAGTACGGAACTGGCCAACCACTGCTGTAAGCCGTTAAAAAAATACGAAACAGATGCTCAATAGAAAGAAAGCTATCAGCTAGGGCATTCCTGATCTTTTTATAAAATGCAAACTTAAATACTTTATGTGTCCTTTAATGAACTGCTATGGAACAACTATGGTAGTCAAAACATCTCACAAGATTACACAAATGCAATTTGTCATTTTTTAATATTTCCACAGAAGTGGTGTCCCTGGGAAAAAGGGCACAGAGGTGGCACATACCAGGTGATAAATGTAAAGCGTTTCTGTGACAAGAACTCAACTCAAATCTGATACTCGTAAGATTGATGGCATTTTGATTGTAAGAAAGCAACAGCTTTTATCCTTCAAATAGACTGTGGCTGTGGGGGAAGTAACAGCCATATCTACATTATGTGGCAGCATCTATAAATGTTAACAAGTATATGATAATTGATCGTATTTGCGGGAGGGAAAACCACAGCAGTGCTCAGAAACCGCGAACAGAGTGGAGATTTTGCACTGAAGTCTGCCCTGCTGTTACATTGAAGGATTAACTCTGCTTTTTGGGGTTTTTTTCACTGTCTTGCAAAGCTGAGCAATCTGGTCCTGCCCTGTTTTCCTAGCTGAGAACAGTGATGAGTGGCAAGCACATGATAGTGCAGTACCTGCCACCCTCCTCGGAGCTGACTGCTGTCTCAGAGAAGGAATAGAGCTGGACAAAGACCCTGGAGTAAGTAAATTTTCTGAGTTCCCCATGTCTTCCTTTCTTTCTGTAAAACGGGGAAAATGATGCTTCCTATCTCCTCCTACTTTGTCATTTTAATACAGACCAATAATGGCAAGCACTGCCAAATGCTTTGAATTACAATGGAGCCAAACCTTTCATTCAAACCATATTATACAGATTGACTTGCTACTTCAAGCAAATGTGACAGCTGGATCCTGCCCTCATGGGGAAAACAGTAAAACAAAAAAGCAAGTTAAAAATGGAAAGACATATTGAAGGTATGTCTTAATGTACTGTCAAAACCAAGGCAGAATGATCCTTCTTTACTGCTGGGCCCTTCCGCAAAACATTCATGGAGAAACACTCACGTTTACACTTCTCCTGTCCACTTTGTACTCTACCCATACTCTTTCAAGTTGGGGAATGCAAGCAGGTGATGGGACAGATAAGGCAATTTGATCTACGTGGTCCTTCTGGGTTTTCTTCATTGTCTAAATGGCCTGGGGGAAATGTAAATTCAACAGTCAGAGGTATGACTGAACAAACTATAAAGTGATTCGAGATGGAACTCCCAGTAGAAGGGAGTTCAGAATAAGAATATTTGTTCTCCTTCTTGGCCACATAGACTGGGCTCAGTTACCATAGTCCTTGGCCATTTGTACCTTAGGTAACAAGTCCCAAGGTAACTCAGTCACTCCATCCTACAGCGTAATCAGGGGAAATGACCGCCAATGTACCCTACACCTAACAGAGGGGATCTCAGAGCTGCACTCTTCCTATGAATCATCCTGGTTGATTCACATTTTAAAAATGCAGTTTCTCAAGCACAGCAGCAGTAGTTTGTTAAAACATTGGACGCAACTGCTGCATAACCGAAATAACACTCCCCAAGCTCTCCTCTCTATTTAGCACAGCCTCCAATGTTTACCATAGGAAATCAGCACAACCACAAACTGGATTATTTTTTTTTTCATTTGTCTTTTCCCCAGATTAGATGCAATTTGTACGTGGGGCAAAGAGGGAGATACCTCCTTTGAGTGTATTTTAGCAACCAAGTAGTTTAGGTCTTTTGTTCACAAACAAGCTGCTACTTCTCTCTGTCCTTGTTTTTGGAGGCTATCCCACATTTCAGCTCATGCTAACCAGAGCTATATTACATCTGGCAGTGTCCCTGTGATTGCTCAGGCAGCTGGAACAAGTTAGATTGCATTGTTTCCTGTGACTTCCCCTTGTATATCTGATGCCATTACTCCACCTCAGCTGGAGCACTTTTCCATCTATGTTCTCTCCTTCTGTTCTCTGCAAACTGCCAGAAGTTTTCACCATTTCTTCATTTCCACTGTGAAGTACATAGAAGGCCAAATATCCAAAAGCAGATGCTAAGGAAAATATAGCATAGCTTTTAGACCAGAGCAATATAGTTTACAATAAATGCTACTGTACTGCTGCATTCAGGCCTGTCCTTATTAAATATGGGCACTTCACTTTCCTGAGGGAGGACAGCGTGAGATGTTTTTCAATTATTTGTCTTGTAGTTTACAAATCTGAACATTTCCAAACAGCAGCCTAAACCCCAGGTCAACTGTTCATGTAAAGCAGCAGTGATGTTAGTAGAAACATCACATACATTTGGCAGGTGATAGCTTTGTCAGAGGAAGCTCCTAAGATCCCTTTCCTTACGTGAAGTGCTCATTGTCTTGAGAGTGCTGATGCAAAGCTATATCCCTGTATATCCAGCCTGGGTAAGCCACCTTCTCTGTCTTTTCTGAGAGCAGGGAATGAAAGAGACAATTGCTTCAGTTTCTGCAGTGAGACACAGACAGTAGCTCATATTTCCCTTGTGCCACATATGCAGCTTGCTCCTTCCCTGCTAGATGTACCTAGCCAAAAGCTGGGCCCCAGCATCAGTGGGCTTTGCAGTCGGTGCTGCCATAGTTCACGTTATCATTGCCCTGCAGAGCTTGTATGAAAGCCATTTCATCATCCCAATTCATAACTCTGGATTATGGCTGGAGCTACCATGATAGATGGTGCTTTTCCCTGGAAACCTGTGAGCTGTGAGCTATGAGCTAGAGGTTGTATTTTCTCATTGCAAACATTTATGGTTACAATAGGCATTACATTTGATGTAGCATAGGTAAGGTGGAAGATGTATACATTTTTTAGAAAGTACAGATACACTCTACCCATTAATTTCTGGTCCAGATTTGGATTACTATTGTTTATTTCTTAAGTTCCAACAATGTGCTCAGAGCTGTAGAAGATTCGAAATGAAGGCAGTCACAGCCCTCAAGAACTTGGATCTGAAATTCTCCAAAAGTCAGAAGAGGGTTTAGATCAGGTGTTCAGGCTCATCTCCATTATGAAGTGGTGCTGAAAAAATCCAGATGGTTAATAAAGAATTGATGCATTTTCTTGTAAAAATGTAACATTTATTGTAAATGACTAATTTTTCTCATGAATATTTTGGAAGTGACGTCCATGTGGAGAAACTATAAACTGCAATAAATTGCACAGGGGTTGCCTGATGTTTCTGGGGGCTGAAGAGAATAGAAACTTTTGGCCAAGATGATGAAAAACTTTCAGACAAGCCAGGGAGTGAGTGCCGACATGGTGTAATCTTAGGCATCCATTAAAGGCTTCAGGCTACATTATCTGTGTAAGTGCTGGACAGACATGGACTGAGGCACCAGAGCCTTTTATAACAAATAAATGTTAGGGATGAGAGAACAGCAAAACTCACGTGTTGATATTCATTGGGAACTGAGGATCTCTCTTTCTTTCCAGCCATTCACTCTGGGGGATAAAAAAAGAGGTGCAGTAGAAGAGTGACCTACACATTTCCTGCTAAGTATACAGGAAGATCAGGAAGGAAAGGGTTAACTTTCTGGTGGGTATGGTTGGGCTTTAGCACTCAGTTCTTTGCCCAAAGCGCATCAATCCTGTGTACTGCATTGCTCATGTATGAGATGAAATCCACAGCCATAGAAAAGCAGCACATAATGTGTGTGTACAGTTTTTACCTTCCCCTAAACTTGCACCTCTGTCCCTGTGGGATTCTGGGCCTCAAACACCTTGCATTTGATGTGGAAAACACTCATGGTAGTTGACAGGAGGTGCACATTTATTAGATGTGTAATCTGCTTTAACAAGAAGCAAAGCCCTAGGTATTTGAGCCTCAAACAATCTATTCCTCATTACTACTCCAGTGACAAATAAATCCAGCTGACACACGTGGCATGATCCAAAGCCCAGGGAAAGTTCCCACTGATTTCCATGCCTTCTAGATCAAACCGTCACCACCTAGAGAATTACTTAAATCTAGAATGAGAATTATTATTAAAAAAAAAAAAATAATAAAAAAATCCATCACTGCTTTGTACATGTTGGGGAGAAAGCAAACACCTGTTCTTGGTAATTTAATTCCAAGTCTGTGTGAACATTTTGTTCAGCTTATTTTTCCTCTCATATTCTCTTCTCTCCCCATCTCCCCAAACTGGTCACCTCTGACGTTGCATTAACATAACCAAACTCTGGGTGGAAAAAATACATTCCATTGTGGATGTCTCTAGCCTGGAGCAGGGTGAGTGATACACCTGTGTATGAGACCTACTGCGTTGTTTAGCACGGATAATAAATGGGTGGATGTGATTTGTTCAAGGAATGTGTACAATTACAGGCAAATACTGTAAACCACTCAAAAGCCTTTCCACCGGGACAGATCCTCCTGTCTTTACTCAGACGAAATTCCCACCACTTTCCTGTCTAAACACAACCTTATTTGCAGTTCAGGTTTATTGCAGGCAGTCGGAAGGAAGAGGAGAAGGGGAGAGACGCTGCTAGTGGTGTTGTGCTGAGAATCTGCTTTTAGGTGGAGATAAAGAGTGGAATGACCCCTGGTGTTCTGGCCAGGGATTACTGGCTTTCTGCTTAGTACCTAACTGCACTTCCACCGGCGTCCGGCAGACGGCCCGATATGTTGGAACAGCGACAGGCTGCGCGCACAGGCAAATCAAATGTTCTTTTATAGTTTCGGAGAATCGTTTAGGTTGGAAAAGACCCTGAAGATCATCGAGTCGAACCAATAACCTAGCACTGTCAAGCCCACCACTGAAACATCGCCCTAAGCTCCACATCTACAAGCCTTTTAAATACTTCCAGGCACGGTGACTCCACCACTTCGCTGGGCAGCCTGTTCCAATGCCTAACAAAACTTTTGGTGAAGAAATTTTTCACATCTTTACCTCCCAAGTTTTGTTTTCCTTGTTTGGTAATGTGTTTTTTTAACAGCTAAATGTAAAGGTAAACGAATTTTAGCTGATTTCCAGTATATATTAGGGAGGAGAAAATTATGGCATTGCCTCCTTTAAATGCCTTCCTCATTCAGGAAAGTGGTCCAGGTGTGTGGTTAAGAGAGTTTGAGCAGGAAGAGGCATAGGCAATTTACAGATTCCTGTCCCCCTCCTGTTATTGGTGCCGCCTACAGCCTGTGACAGCCCACTCAGTTCCACCTGCTGAATTTGGGCTTGTTTCCCTGTATCATCTCTGTCTCACTGTGCCATCTTCTACGTCAGACCGTGACGCCAGGCAGCCGGGAGCGTGACCTGCCACCACTGCCTGGTAGGCTGCCTGTAGCCAGCTCTCCAAAACTACTCTGCGTCCAAAACGCGAACCAGCCTTGGGGCCCCAGGAGTTTACTTCCTGCTGCTGTCCCTGCAGCATCCTCAGGAGGCGCTGGTTCAGAGTCTCTATCCGCAGGGAGCTCAGTGTCAGGAGGTGGCAGTGTCTCCCCACCAACGGCTGCCCCGCAGACTCGAACAGGAGCTGCATCCAGAGGACCTTGAGCACAACCAAAGCCACAGCAAGCATTTGTCTTGATCTCTCCTGAAATATGCTCAGCTGTTCGTTTGTACAACTCGTGCTCGATAGTCGGGCACTGGAGGAGAAACTTGGTGGTTGGAGGCTTGGGAGCAGCAGCAGCATCCCTTAGGCTACCTGCCCACCCTGATGCCACTGCCTGCAAGATAGGGGCAAGGGCTGTTGCTTGAGCACAGGCACCCCCTGCTCCCTGCTCCTTACACTTACCAGCCAGCTGGGTCAGGACTTAAGCAGGCAGTAAAACAGGCTAAAATGGCTCCTTCTGAGTTCTGTGTTGATGACACTGGTCTCCCTGAGGTATAGATCATTGGACCAATGCAGACAGCTTTCCAAACACTGTTCATCTTGTGAGTTGAAGACAGCAATTGCTGCTGCCAGGGTACACAGAAATGAGAAGTCAGTGCAAGACAGGTGGCTACACAAGCAGTGCCTCCTGTGTTTTGCAGCAGGCAAAATACAAGTGGTTGAACATACTGTATACAACCAGATAGATGCTTGAGCAGCAGAAGTTTCACATTCCCATCCAAACCTTCCCATAGCTAAGGTATTGAGCATCACAGTTTCTGCGATCACAGCAAAACCTACTTGGGATAAGCCTATATGTAAAAAAAGAAAAAATGTATACAAATAGTGTTCTGTAAATATTCTAGGGCTTCACTATTCTAGCCCCAAACCATCACACAGCTGTTCACCTGTAATGGTTTGTATGCTACCAGAGTGATAACTACCAGAGTGCTGAGTGAGAGGAGAAATATCAGATTTTTTTTCTGGAAGGGCTCAATGTGAGGCAGAAAGGGAGATTGTATTTTCCATCTCAACACCAGCATATGGCTGGAGAAGAAAACTGCTTTCCAGCAGCACAGCAGTTGACGAACAGCTCATACTGCAAAGTGCTGCTGCAATAACCGCTTTACAGATTTCAAGTGCTGATCTGTACCAGCAGCCTCCAGCCCTGCCCCAGCTCCTGTCTGTACTTCTTCCTCCAGTTTCACCTCCAGAGCTCTTTGTGCACCTGGATCTGTTCAGCAGTGTAGAGGGGCCGTGTTTCCCAGCTTCTTTTTCTCTCCTCCCTTAGTAAGTCCCATGTCACATCTCTTCCCCTGCAATCCCCCAGCCCCAAGAACTCCCAAGATAAAGGAGGGAGGGTCCTTGAGACCCTCTAGTTTCAATTTTATTTAACAAAACCAACAAAAAATGGTTTTGGCAAAGGTCTTTCCTTGCTTCCTGGAATTATTTTCAAAAGTAGGAAATTTATCTCTGGATTTTTGGTTTTTTATCAGTCCATTTTCTTCCCCCAGACTTTTCAAGATTCTTCCATAGATAGTCCACATCCCCTTTGAGAAAGACAATTGGCATTTTCTGACCAACGTTAACAACGTGTCTGCCTGAGATTACCAGTCTGCCCAGAAAGTGAATGAGTAGATTAGTCAGTGCTTCCATTAATGTTTCTTTGGTGTCTGAGGTGATGAAGCATTTCACAAAATCCTCTGCCACCAGAGCATCATGTTATTAAGATTTGTTCTACTTCTAAAATAAAAAAATGGAATCTACTTGCCATTTGTGTCAACCTTTTTCTGTCAGACACTGAATAGTGGTGATGCCAAAGGATCCAGGGACCCATAAAACATTCATCCGAAATATATATGGATGTCTTCCTTTGAGGCAGCTGTTGAAAAATTTGTTGCATCCTACAAATTTTAGCCTATGTTTCAGAGCATTTATATTTCTGCTATAACCAGTAAGTTTCTGTCCACACCCAGACTAAAATGGGCAATGGAAAAACATGGCAACAGCTAGCATTTTTTTTAAAGGAACCCTGGAAAGATTGCCATAGCAACACTGTAGTCATTTGTTTGCTGTTAATTCCACCAGTTTTATCGAACTACTGAGTAGTAGAAAAGACTTCAAGAAGTCCCTATAGCTAGAAATTTTAAGAGAGGCATTCAGTAGTACCCTATTTTTCAGGAAACAAATTAATACATCTAGTCTCCCATCTCTCCTCAGCCCAACAGATGCACTCGATCAACTGAATTGAGGTATGCTGAAAGATGTAATAGCACTGGCAAAGCCTTTTGGAGACCGTCAACTACTGTGAATAATGCTATGACTAAGTCTACTATTTAAATGGCTGAGGTCCAAGGAATTTTCGGGTATCAGATACCTATGAGATTGGCCCACCAGCTCCTTTTCACTTGCTACTCCTAGAATGAATCAATACACAGAAAATTTGTGACCTCAAACAGGAATCTAAAAGAAGACAGAGCCACAGCCTTCTTAAGGTTGCTGACAATTTGTTTTGCACAAAGCCTCTCTAGGAGGAAGAGCATGGGAATACTGGTTCTTTTTTTTAAGCCTGGGAGAATGCAGAAATGTTTTGCAGATAGCTGAATTACCCACTCTCAATATGGTATGACCTCAGCAGAAAGGAAACTCATTCAGTGAAAATACTGTGCTTTTCTCCTAGCTTCTTTGAAAATCAAGTTCTGGCTCCAGAGGTCTTATGGAATGTCTCCTGGGAATGTCTCTGTGGCCAACTCTGGCTTGTTAAGCACAGGGTGATAAAGTTACAGAGATCCCAATCTGTCCATTTATCTCTGCCTGTTCTTACACATTGAGAGCTGGAAAAGCCCCACACGTTGCAGTGCAAACTCTTTGGACCACATTCCTGTCATCTCCAAAGGCTCTTCCTGTTGCTTTTGTAGGCAACAATAGGTCTGGTCTGTTTTTCTGATAAATTATGCGATTTGTCTGAGACATAAATTTGGCTCACAGCAGAAGCATTTGCCTGGCTGAAAGGCGTACTGTAACAAGAAATGTACTTATTGGATTGTCTACCATCACTGAAGTCATCGTCTTCCGGACAAGGCCAAATGTTACAGTGCACATGTCTCCCCTCATCTCTCAAGCAAATCACAAGACTGCTTACACAACTCTGAGAAAACTTCACTACAGATAGCATGCTATGGAGCTGACACTTCTGTAATGTTACACATGTGTGTTCTCAGTTTATTGGATGCTTCAGGGATAGCAATTTCAGGAAGTCTTCTCAAGTAACTCTCGGACACTCACTACTGCTCATTAAATGGGCCATGCAGCATAATCTTCTCTTCTAAATGGCCTCCAAAACATTATTGCCACATCCCAGAGAGATGTCCAGCTAGTCCCATAGGTGGACTAATTCTGAGGCAAATGGAATGTTAATCCCTCAATGCCCAAACTTGTTCAACCACTGTGAAAAAGTTATTCCTTGGTGCCCCTCTAACTTAGATGTAATGGCCATTGTCAGACAGCTGGAATTCTGCTTAAATCCCTGGGTGCATTGTTCTGTATTGACTGAAAGCAGCTAGTACGCATGCCAATAGAAAGTAATGGTCAGCATTGTTTTTCAAACAATAATTCTGAAATAATGCAAGTGCTTGACTAAAATTAAGTAGGAGAAAGATAATTTTTAATGCATGATAGGTGCAAAACAGACTAGAAAACACATCAGGGATTAGCTGCAAAATAAATTGCAAAATGTAAAAATACTGTATGAACTGACATACTCATCAGCAAGGGGCAAGAAAGAGTGAAATACCCAAATATTGTTTCAGCTATCTCAGGCATCTTTGCTGAGTGCACAGCTATGCACTACTGAGTATACAGATAATTAACCTCATAAAAGGTGGGAGTAGGAAGAAGGGCTCATGAAAAATACAGTGTCACTGCCAAGTACTAATGCCCTTTTCTGGCATGCCCTGTCCACTTGATAGAAGTAGACAATAATTATTGTTATTTTGCTTTCCCTATATGTCACAATTCTTCCTTCCCTATAACATTGTGCAGGCAATACCAAATAAAATTGGGAGAACAGATACAAAACAGAGAGATGTATTTTCAAAACAGTTGTAACTGACCTGCAATTTTGACTGGCAAATACAGTTTTGAAGGAAAAAGCATGATAAGTTTCTAAAAAGACTACAGTTTTAGATAATCAATAATATCATCAATCCCCTCATTGCTGGCAGTTATACAAGTTGCTTCCTTAAACCAGTAGCTGCAGAAAGACTGGAATAAGCTAATTCAACATGGGCAGTAACCTCTTCATCTGTCCTGAAGGTTTTTCCTTTTTCCTTGAAATAACTTGATGCTGGTCCCTGCCAGAAACAGGCTAGATGTGATGGATAGCTGGTTTAATCAGATCTGATGTGGCTTTTCATAAAACACATAGCACCTACCGATGTTCTCCTGAATAACTTTAAAAGACTGAAACGACTTCTACTTGTGAAAGTATCCAGAGAGCCTTGAAGCAGGAAATCCCCCAAGTTGCGACAAGCTTTGAACATCTGAGACACAGCACACTGCAAGGAGCTGGAAAGGAGTGCAGCTCTCAGTATTGCTGGTTCTGGGTTTTAAGCTACCAAAGCAGCCTTTTACTTATTGCTAGGCTTTGTCCCTCATTAGAGATGTTTTTTTCAATGGGCAATTGATGTAATGATTTCTGTGGTTTTAGTAGCAGCAACAGAAATATTCTTTTGCAGAGGAGGTCTATTTATCTGAAGAAATAACTCCAAGTAGGCAAGTAGAGAACAGCCATTTCCACAGCTACAGGTTTGGGACTGCTGATGGTGAGCTAGCCTTCTGCTTACATCCATAGAAAACAAAGCAGCCTTTTTTTCTTTGGTCAGCTTTACTACACTAAAGAAGCCAAACACACACGACTGAATGTGGCTTTTCCAAACCAGACATTACTGTTACGTAGCAGTAGGCTTCTGTGAAAGGAGAGACGTGATCAGCCATGGAAAGGTAAGCTGGATCATGAGAAAATCTCTTCATTGGGAAATAATCTACACCCTGAAAACCAATGAGGAACTATGGATTAAGTACAAAGGTGGGGAAACAGGAAAGAAGCGTATGAGCCAAGATCACATTACAGAGTCTTCATGATCTGTTATTCAGTTTGCTGTTTTTAACAAAGCAAATGTCAACACATTTGTTTTGTTCTTGGCTGTTCTAATAAATCCCAACAGTGAGACAAGGGTTTTGGCTTCTTCTATTCATTACGTTATCCTGAAATCCACAGTGATAGCAGCTCTGGAAGCATTGCATCTCTGTATAAAAAAGCATCAGAAAGACCGATTGTCAATTTACTACTGTGAAAGTCAAGAAAGTTTAATGGCAAAAAAGACTTCAAGTTACAAGGCTAGGAGTACAATGTGATGATTTATCATGACAAAATGTTTCTCATAATACATCTCAATATTGAAATCAGTGGTTACCAGAGATAAAGAGGTTTCCTCTCTTTTAATTCAGAAATATGCCAAAACAATGTCATCCACTTCTCTACATACCTCATCCTCTTAAAGCCATTTAAAACGAGGCATTGTCACAGGGTCCAGTAGTTCTTTTCTGCACACCAAAAGGTGTTCTGTGTATTGTAGCACCACAGAGATCTGTGTTACCACATCTGGTGCTACTGTATCACCACAGAGATCACAATTGTAGAGTCTTCATAGTAGAGACCAGTTTTCTTTATTAACCCCAGAAGTCACTGTGTCAAGTGTTGGTAGCTTTGTATATTTGAGTGCAGGAGTTGCTGGCTCTGAGATCTATGGGTGAAAGTAAAGATACTTAAGCTCAGCACTGGAGTTACAAGGAAGATTGAAATTCGGCAAGGACAGCCAGCTGAAGGAAACAAGGGAACACATGCTCTCCAGATGTCTTCTAGCATAAAACCACAGAGTAGAGTCTGATGGTGGTTCAGCAGGAGGGGGAACAAGAGATGGCTACCAATTAGAGACCTCCCATATGAAGATAGGATGAGAAGGTTGGGGCTGTTCAGCCTGGAGAAGAGAAGGCTGTGTGGAGACCACAGAGCAGCCTTCCAATACTTGAAGGGGGCCTACAGGGATGCTGGGGAAGGACTCTTCATTAGGGACTGTAGGACAAGGAGTAAGAGGTTTAAACTTAAATGAGGAAGTTTAGATTGGATTTGAGGAAGAAATTCCTTAATGTGGTGAGTGAGGGTGGTGAGGCACTGGAATGGGTTGCCCAGGGAAGTTGTGAATGCTTCATCCCTGGCGGTGTTCAAGGCCAGGTTGGACATAGCTTTGGGTGATATGGTTTAGTGTGAGGTGTCCCTGCCCATGTCAAGCGGTTTGGAAGTAGGTGATCTTAAGGTCCTTTCCAACCCTAACTATTCTATGATTCTATGATTCTATATATATTCTACATACCTCTATGAAAGTGGTCCAATTACTCTTTCATTAATTCCTCTTAAAATCAGAATGTTTTTATTATAGACCTATGCCAATGTCTACACATGGGGCCTTGGCCAGAGAAGAATAGATACTGGATTTTGCAACAGGTAAGGGCAGAGAGCTGAGGTTAATCTGGAACTTGTGATTCATACCATGCCATTCTGTGCCACTATGAATCACTTAGTGCCTCAGTTATCTGTGTTAGAACAAAATAAGAGTGCCCTTCCACTCAGCAGGGAAGAAGCAACCTGTGTCTCTCTGAAAGCTCTCTCCCCAGGCTTACTCAGCAGTAGAGCACCACATCTCTTGAGGGGTCCCATGAAGGGCTTCAGCCTGTTGGTCAAACTAAAGGATTTAATTTTTTAGGGTAATTTAATAGAAAGGGAAAGGAAAGAAAAGAAAGGAAGATTTTTGTTTCTTAAAATACAACCATCAAGATTCTACCTGCCTACTCTGACTGTTCTTTTCTCCAGGATTTGTGAGAATAGCCATGCTGGGACCCAAAAGTAAGTAAATGTGCAAGGAGAAGGCTAAACTTGCCTATGCCATGAACACTTCTGAGCAGACCTCTGTGAATAGGGTGACTGGTGGTAGTGTATTTCAGACTGTGGGAACAAGTGACATGTAAGAGGTGAACAAGGTATTTCTTTTGCAGGGCTACATCCAGAGCACGGTGTGTTCAGCCCAGCTGCGGTGAGGTAGGAGCTGGCTAGGGAAGCTACATATAAAACATCGCCTGGCAAGTATTACTTGCCAAAGGGACTCAGCTGTTATCCACTTCAGTGGAAATGACTGAATCCACCTAATCTTTTGCTGAGAGGTGCACAACTGAACACTGAATTTACAAAGTACATTAGGAGATTAAAAAACTTTCTTCTCATAAAACTAGAGGTTCCCATCATCTGCATTGCTACACAGGATGGGCCAGGTTTCTGTTCTTTAAAGGGAGGATTTCAAGGAGCATGGAACTTTTCCCTTGGGGCAATACTATTTAGCACCATGGACTTAGGTACCAAAATGGCTGGCAGTGCACGTGGAGCTGGGAACAGCATGGCTGAATGCCAAAAATATGTTACAGTCCACTTGGGCACTCTGCTCCTGCTTCCATGGCAGCACTCGAGGACAGCCTTCAAAATTAAGAAGCATCCGCAGCTGTGACCTAGGAGCCCAGCAAGAGTCTAGGCTCTCTGCTTCCAGCACTCTGCAGTAGGACACACTGCATGAAAGGGACCAGCAGCCCTTGTGTCTTGGACCCAGTAGCACAAATGGGATTTGCAGGAGCAGCACAAGGGGGCTGTAGCAGTGGTACCCAACTGGTTTCTTTTGCTCCTTCCTCATTGCCATGTGCCTGGGGACTGACTCTTTCCCGACATGTGCCCCACTGCTGCAGCTGCCATCAGCAAGGGGGGAGGCTGCTGCAATACATTATTTATGGTGAATTTGTGCTTATTATTGCATGGCATTCCAGCACACAGGCTCCACAGCAACTTCTGGGGAGATTTCTGTGTGATGAATAGGCTGAGAAAGGCCAGGCAAATGGTATTATTATAACACTACATAAATATGGATTTTTTTCATTTAACATTAAAACACCTGATTTCCTTTAACATTGTAAACATGTCACTTTATTAGGTTTGGGAGAGCTGATGAATTTAAAGTAATTTTCAGCAAACAAGTGGCAGTCTTTCTGCATTTTAAATGGAGGTGAAGGAAATAAACCTTTACAATGAAAACATATGGAGGAATAAAAGGGACAGGAGAAAGCTGTCACCCACTCGGAAGTTTCCTGTTGAGAGGGGAAGAGCCACCCAGGTGATAATATTGGTGGAAAACAGTTAGAAAATGGGGGGAATATAGGATAATATCTCCCTGAAACTGTTGGCGCAATTTCTATGTTTTGTAGCTAATAAATTTAGTTTTCAGGAGGAAATTCAAATAAGCTGCATTTACTAGTTTTTAAGAATGAAAATGAATGCATTAATTTTGTACAATGTTACCATCTACTAAATAAGGCAATTTTGGCCAGGGCTTGGCAATTTCTTCCCACACATGATGTTTAAAACCAGGGCTTTTCAACCATAAAATTACTGCCCTGTAAAAGGACAGATAAATGTCTAAGCAAGCGCCTCATTACTGTCAGAGCAATGATTTGTTGTTTCATTTTACTGTTGTGTTTTCCTGGTTATTAGAGTGAAGTTTGAGTCAGCCTTTCCATTATTAAGGAACTGCTTTTAAGGAACTGCAGTTTAACCAGAACTCACTTTAACCTCCTTAAACCTTTAAGTTTAACCTCACTCACTGTGAGCATTTAGGTAAAGTGAAAAAATAAAGACACTAGCAGTGTTTGGGTACCTTTAGGCTGAGTGTTTTTTCACTTCTTGAGGCCCCGAAGTCATTTTTCGTCTGTGAGTAGGTTCCTCCCAGCTAAGACCCTTGTTCCACTGAGAACCAACTTAGGCTGAGAAGAGTGTGAAAACGACTCAGAGATAACCAGTTAAGTGCTGGAGCTACACTCCAATGTAATGCTGCCTGGGCCATTGCCTTCTTCCCACTAGGATAGTGGCAAGCAAGGCTGTGGTGGGCAAGGCAAGGGGTGAGTGGGCTGGGTGCCCACCTTGAGAAGCAACCTGGGCAGGTTCAGCTCTTTCCCCTCTCAACTGGCCATGAGGGCCAGACAGCTACGCAGCCTCCATTGTGGCCGCTAGGAGGTTCAGTGTTGAATGTGAATACGGTCTTCATCAGAACTACTCGGTATTTGCAATAAAACCTGCATTTTAGCTCCCAGTGAGTAACAGGAGAAGTTGGGGTTTGCTAATTGCCTTACCTCCATCAGCTGCCATGTGTCAGTGGCCTGTGGTGATTGTTGAGAATAGCATTGCATTTCATAAATCCTTGTGCCTATGCTGTTTGAGCAGAGCAGCCCCACACACTTGGCTCCATTCTTCTCCCTCCCCCATTTTATTTTTTTTTCTCCTTGTTTTGTTTTGCTTTAAGTATGAGTGATCCTCATAGGCACAGATGTCATTAAGAGTTTCCGATAAATACCCCTTTGCATGTGCTCCTATACTGTAGCACTATGAGCTACAGCACATGCTCCACTCATGGCTTGTACCATAAAACTGAATCAAACAAAGATTTCCATGAGAGACAGATAACATCTGAAGTTGATGCACTCTTGTAAAGATAGCATTATAGGCTGCCCATAGCACCAAACCTCTCCAGCATGGAAACTTGGAGCCTTGCCCTGGCAGGAGAGCTGCTCCTGGGCATGCTGGTGAGGGAGGTAGGGATAGCCTGTGAAGACCTTGCCCTCCCTGAACAGGGCTCCTGAATAAAGGGGATGGGATCAGGCACTATTAGGGATAAATTAAGCTACATTAGCAGCTCCCACACAGTGCAGCTAAAACAGGAACAAGAAGGCATTTAATTGTTGCTATTGTTTTCTGCTAACAGGAATGAATCTTGAGCAGCACCTGCAGTCAAGTCCAAAACCTTTCACATGCAAAGTGCAGCCTGAGAGTGACAGGTCAGGACTGCATGAAGGGGTGGCAAACAGCCATGCAAGGCCAGGAGAGATCCTGCCTCCAAGAAACAACAGATTTTATCCTGAAGTAAGTTTCACAGAGCAATATGCGCTCACTAGTCAGCCCTTTTTATGGGTGAAAGATAATATTCATATATTGCTAAAAACCACACTCAGAAGATATCCATTCCAGTCCCTATGCACTACTGTCCATTCCTACCAATTAAACTATTTATTCCAGGAGAAAAATAATATTTGCATATATACACACAAATAAATTAAACCATCCTTTTAGCCTATCAGCGCGTTGTAATGGCAATGGCTTAAATCAACTGCAGCTGACTGTTACTAAAGTTTCACCATGAGAGCTAACTATTTCCTAGAAAACTGATTTATTTGTCTGCATGTGGCAGACATCATGATGCTGTGAGTTGCTGTGCTTTCATGGGTTGCTAGGAGCAAACAGCTCAGCTGCCAAATGGCTGGGATGGCTCTTACATATTCTGATGACACTTTTCAAATAGCCTGCTGGTTTTATTGCTAAACACTCAGGTCCTAACAACCAGAGGTGGTGCAGGGCATGAGGATCATTTTGGGCAGGATCATCTTGTGCATGTGGGAATTTCAATGGAACCTGCCTGGTGTCTTTAAGCACACGAGGTGTTCCTCTGCAAGCTGACTGCTCAGGGGCTGGGAGTGGTGCTAGGGCTGGGGATGGAGATGGGATGTGGAAAGTGGGCAGGAGGTGAAAAGATAAGTCCTCAGCCAGAGGACTTATGTTTTAAGTCCTTTAAGTCCTTTAAGTCTTTTAAGATAAGTGTCTCAGCCAGATATGAGAAGTTAGACCTGCTGAGACCTCATCTGGCAGCTCTCCAGCATCAGATTTAAGATGTGCTGGGGCCTCTTCATGGGCTCTGGGTAATCTGGGCAGCAGAAGGAAAACCCTGTGTCTCCTTTCTGTTCTTCTTGTGGTTAGGTCTGTATGTCTCCTGCTCAGACTGGTCTTGTCCTCTTCACTGGGCTTCCACCAGGCTTCCACCATTCATGAAAACCATGCAGAATGAGAGATTTGATATTGTATGGTTTTCTTTGAGACACACCTTCCTTTCCATCCCATTTGGAGCAGGTACCCAGCAGCGGGGGGGTGGGGGGGTGGGGTGGGGCGTCAGGACTGCTCCATGCTGTACATGGCCCATCCCAGCCAGCTCCCACTAACCCACCACAGGGCAAGACAGAGCCCCGCAGCCACGATGACAGCACTTGTGGGAAAGCATGTGCAAGAAAGGCTGGAAATCACCCCACAGGCAGAGGAGGATGGAACAAAGAGTGAGAGGAGCAGAGAGTGCCAAGGCCGGATGATGATGATGATAATGATGATGACCTCCATGGCAGAGCAGATATCCACACTGCAGCTTGTGGAGGACACCATGACACTCCCTGAAGGAACTGCAGCCCATGGAAAGGCGATGGCACTGGAGCAGGGGAGGAGCATGAGGAGGAAGAAGCAGCAGAGAGGGACCACTGTGCACTCACTGACTGTAGCCACCATATACCCCCATCCAGCTTTATCTGTCCAGGGGATGTAGAGGAGTTGGCAGTGAAGGGCATGGGAACAGGGGGAAGAAAGGTGCTGGTTTAGTGTTTGCCTCTTTGCTTCCCACTACCAAATGCAGTGATTAGATATTCATTTTAATCAGCAATAAAGTAATTTTCTCCAGGCAGAGTCTCTTTTCCCCATGGTAATAACTGCTCAGCAATCTGCTTGCCTTCGTCTTCACCCACAAGCTTTCTCATGTTCTTCCTACTTACTCCATCCCACAGAGGGGAGGAGTGAGCTGGGTGGGAGTTCGCTTGCCAGACAAGGCTAACCCACTATATCCAAAAAAAAAAACCTCTCAAAGAAGTCCTGCTGCTTAGTGCCAGTTTGCTTGCTATTGAGGCTCACAATACTAGACAGGATCTTACACTAACCCTGCAAACTGCACTCAGTACCTCCCTCTCAGCTCCACAAAGGGACGCATCCATTCTGAGTGCTTGTTCCACAAGCCCCTTTATTTCATTTGAAGGCTCAAGCCTTTGCTGCCAGTTTTCTGCATCTGCTGCCTGTGAACAGTGGCAAAGGAAAGTTTTTACAGCCCTACCTACCAAAGGAAGATGGGCACGACTGGAGGGGCTGCTGCATACGGCTGGTCCTGTGTGTGCATCTCATTTTACTACAAGCCCATTATCTTGTTCAGGCATGGAAGCAGAGCTGTGGGGACTTGCTTGCCTCTGTGGCCTCTGTAGCTTAACTTTGCGGGAGCCTTCTTTCTATTTCCAGCAAAAGGCTGTAAGGAATGAGTACACTTGACAGGCTACTTGGGATCCTAGCAAATTCACAGACAGTGAAGGGCTACAGCTGCGCTGAGGTAAGAAAAAAGTATAAAACCAGAGAGAAACAAGAAAGCAAAGAGACCAGACTGCAAAAACCCATGGACCAGTGTGGGTGGGACAGTTGAAGAGGGTACCTCTATTGGGTAGGAGTTTAGAGCACAATGAACACAAATGAGGTGTGCTGTGAAACAAGGAGAGATACACATATGCTGCCCAGGGAAAATGCCCTTCCTGGTTGTTGGGCTTTTCCATTGTCCTGTCTGTCCTGCCTCACTCTGCATCCAACAGACCAGCTAAACACAGCTTCTCAGTTGCTAAACCCTTCACAACAGGCATAGTGATTTTAGTGCTGGTTAGGAGGGATTTGGGGTTTGGGGTGTTTTTTTTTTTTAAATTTCTTTTTCTCTTTTTTTTTTTTTTTTTTTTTTTTTTCTGATTTCAGAAACATTCCTCCATACTATTGGACCAAACTAGGGTCTTTTTGAGTCAGAAAGCTAGAAACCAAGAATCCTAACCAGACAAGCTGAAAGCAAAGAGCAGGGGCTTGATATTCCAGCTGAGGGCCATAGTTACCAGACTCCTGCAACAACTCAGACTTTTTTCTGGCTGATTCACTTTCTCTAAATAGGCCTAGAAATGTTCCATTCATTGACATTGCTTTGCATGATCCCAAAACACGTTCAGTTTCACAGTTTCTAATATTTTCCGAATAGCTCCAGTTGTTGTTTTCATGTAAAAAAAGTGTGTGCTTCCTGGTGAAGGGCAGAGTAGGTTGTGTAGTAGCCTAGGAAACCTGAATCACTTTCCATTTGCCACTCTTCTGCAACACTTCATTCTCCCAGACACTGAGAGCGCAGCAGAAAAATCAAGTCTAATTAACCTCCATTCTCAGCCTGACTCCTTGATGTGATATAGTACGCTCAAATCCTGTCTTTCATGCTTCTCTGCTCTCTTGCTTCATGCTTACTGAAGAGCATATGTGGATTTCTAATACCCCATGTTTAGATGGATGATTGGTAGCCAATTCATATGACAAATTAGCGAAATGGTGCTTTGTGCAACGAAGGATTTTCTTCGCTTGTCCACTTGAAAATCAATTTGTGAAACTTCATCACCTTTTGTTAGTAGTTTCAAGTTAGAAATTCTTGGAAAAGCAAGCCTTGAAATTTGTAGGGAAACTAACATGTAAAAAAAAATATTGAGATGTTTTAACTTCCTCAGCATTACTCCTACTTCCTGGGCTTTTGGAAACTGAAACAATTCCCCCAAACTCATAAACATTTGCAAAATGTTTCTGAATCTATTATTTGTTTGGACAAAAGAAAATGGATCAAACAAGTCAACCTTAATTGCGCATCCCCTAGAGATGATAATACTCTGGCAAACAACAGAAGAAACACAAATAATTCCATTTTGAATTTCTGCTTTGTTTTCATTGGGGATTCTCTATAGGCAATGGAAAAAGGAAGAAGAGGTATTTTTTCACACAAATGAGGTAGAGTTGTTTCGCCATCCACAAATGCTTTCAGTAGCATATTTTTTTTCAGTTCAGCACTGTGAACTGTCATGTACAGGACATATTGACATTTAGAGCATTGAGTTTCTCAGAAATTTCTTGGAATTACCTTTCCAGGGATGAAGGTAATAATGCTGTGCTATAATCCAGACAAAAGCTTTTAAATAAACCCCCCAATATCTCATTTCTCATTCTGATATGGAAAGGGAAAATTCTGAAATCTCCCACTGTTTTAATGGGGAGTAAAACCATTTTCTGTCTGCCTTTTACCTCACTCTCCTGAAATGGTACTGACTGTTTCCTCTTCTTTAGAGTCACATGCAAACCCCTCTGGGAGATACAGTGTTAAAACTAGGTTTTATTATGGGCTGTCTGCTCAGTAGATGGGCCTTCTTTATATTTTTGATGTTTCTTCCTTTTTTTTCCTAAAATTGGAATAGAAGGCAGATGTACCTACAGAACAGTTACGTTTGTAACAGACATGCTTTCATCTAACTCTTCAGGAAAATTATGCTATTGACAAGCTGTCTCTTGTGGCTGAAGCACTGTGGTTACCAAGGCTCTGCCACTTGCTGTGTTCCCTAGATGGCAAGGTCACATCTACGTATGCTGATAGTCCTGTGGTCCCACTTTTGCCTTAAAGCCTGCACAGCCAAACTCGGGGGGGGGGGGGGATTGCTTCCCTGAAACCAAGGTCAGCACCTCACTAGGACATGAAGCACTGCTCCCAAAGACACTTACAAAGTTTGGTGAGGTTGGGCTTCAAATAGAATGGCTGCTTGCCCTTCAATAGCCCAGTCTATTTCCTGAAAAACTCATGCCCATAAGAAAGATATTAGCATAACATTAGTAAGTGAATGGTAAGGGAATTTAAATGACTATACTAGATGTCTAGACTATTGAATCGGTTTGGTTTGTATTTTGGCCCAAGAACACCCGAAACAAAGGTGTCAGTTTTCCCTCAGTTGGCATCCGGAGCAAGGTTACCCATTGTCGTTGGTGAGGAAACCTTATTGCAGAGCAGAGGGAAGTTCCCTCCAGTGGCTGCACCCTGCGAACAGTAGCAGGTGAGCAATGTCTACCAAACCACATGGGCACAGGGCTGCTTCAGGCATGAACCACAAAGGCAGCGCAGACTTACTTAAAGAGAGTCCCAAGGTCACACTCAGTTCTCTTAAGAGGCATTGCATACGGATGGTTCTGGCTGCAAACCAAACATTTTACAACATCATATAGTGCAGAAAATGACATTTCCAAGTGTATTTATTGAGAAATAGTAAAGTTGTACATAATTTTACAAGCTTTTAATTTTAATTTACATTTTCTTAAATTATGTAGGCCCTAATAAACTATAATCTGCTAATACAAGACAGAGACCCTTGGTTTCAATTTTACCTCCAAAATGCTGCTTTTGCTGGGATTTTGGCTCATGTCAGTTCAGCTCCTCTTCAGAGATACTAAATACCAAATTCATTTAGAGCATATGCCTGGTGTCAATCCTGTAAAGCAGAGATGATTTTTGAACCTAAATCCTAGATCTGGATACAACCTCACACCTAAAATCTAGTCTTCATATCATGGGCCAAGTCCATATTCTCCATAAACTCTGCAATTCTGTTTGGCTGCAGGACTTCATCTACCCTGAGATGAAGTATACTTGTATACAGGATTTTGATTTGACCTCATCTCCCTTGTCAGTGCTTGCACTGGAACATACTCCACAACTGCTTTAGATGCAAACACTGCTTCTCACACTGGTTTCTAATGGACACAGATCTGGGAGCTAATTGCTACCTATATCTTTGTGCACAATCTCAACAGGCACCTAAAAATAAGCAAGATTTTAGCTTTTCCTGCCCTCTTTTACTGATACACTGAACTGCGCAGAGCTACATCAATTTAAGGTACTATTTTGTGACTGCTATCACAAAGTATTTGTGTTCTGCAAGGTGACTACTCAAATGCTTAATGAGTGTTGAAGTTCTGTACTGAGTACTGCTAGAGTTCAATCTTCATTGTTGAGGAGATGTTGAAAGGACAGCAGTCTCTGAATAATATGCTGTTGAATTAAAATGCACTCAATGTCAAAATGACCAGCCTTCAGTTTAATCTACTTAGGCCCATCTAGAGCAGTCTGGCATGACTATGTCTCTGCCTTGGTTATTTTCTCCTCTATATTGTTCGTGCAGGAAAATGTATCAGAGCAATTTCTCTGTAACAGGTAGGTGTGCACACCATTTGCTTAGCAGGAAATTACTTGTGCTCTGAAATATTCTTTTATAATTCTAGTATTGTGAAGAAGGCTTTTGAGCAAAATCCTTGACTTTTGTTTGGATGTACGTTTTTGTTGATTATCTGTTTTTACAATTAACCTCTGTTATGGTAGCAGAACTGTGTCATGCTCTGCAAGACCTCTGCTGCTTTTGTGTTCCTCTCCTCTCTAGGGGTCCAGTATATTCACTGAGCCACAGAGATCTAAGCACAACTCCAATGAAGGCACTGCAAACCTTTTATGAGAACTGCCAGTGGTTGCTGGGCTATTTTTTGTTCTTACATTTGATTAGAAAAAGAACACTGAAAAGCTGAACAAATAATTTAGAGAAACAAAATTGCTTCATGCATTTAAATAACACTATGACTTGTCAATAAAAAAAAAAGAAAACCACGAGAGAAAGATTCTCATGCAGTGTTATGATGCTGGAAGTTGAGAAGGGCTTTGTTTGAACTTTTTTCTTATTCCAATGGCAACATATTTTTCCCACCTGAAAAACTAAAACATACTGGTACTACAGCTTTTTATGGAAAGTGTTCTTCCAGACCCAACTTTATTAGACCGGCATTGTAAATATAAGCAAGGTATGCATCATGGTTACTTTTTAGATATGCAAATCCTTCACCCAAATAGTTAAGTGTGAAATGATTTTATACATGGCAAGTGTTATGTGATGGCTTTAAAATGCCCCATGATAACTAATCATAATGTTTGTTGTGTAGTGACTTGCATATCCAATTCCAACACATCAAAGAAATACCATTTTTATGAATTTATTTTTGCCTTGGACTTTCAGCGGCTCCAGGCTTTCACCTACCAACTAACTTTCATATAACATTCAACATTTAATGAAGTTACTACCTGGTAAATATGGTGGCATCACAGCACACAGAGGAAAGATCTTCACCTCAATGCTGAATACTGTGCTTGTGTAGGCATCCTGGAGTTCATATTTAACGTCTTGTCTTGCACACAACTTTTCAGATGGTCAGAGAAAAGGCAATCTCAGGTTTCTGTTTTCTGCCATGAGAGACAACTTGCTGTTGTTTCAGAGTGCTAAAGCTGCACATGGAGCCCCTGTATGCCATGCAGACCTTGCTCATTTTCCAAAGTTGGAAGGTAGCCTGTTCAAAACTTGCAAGGTAATTATCATGGTATGGACTCTAATTTTAAATAGAAATTATGAAAATTTAGTTACTGTCTTTCTCAGTATTTCTTAATACAAATTCCCTCCTTACCATCTGCTCAGACACCTGACACGCTGTTGAAACTTCTGATTCAAAAAATATTTAGTGTTGTTCCTGTGTAATCCTGTTGTGCAACCAAAAATGGGTGAGGAAAATCCCACTGACCCAAACCAGAAAACACACGAATGCGGAACAGAATGGAAAAGTTACTGAAATGCTGCTGTATTTACCAAAGTGGACTGTGCTCCTGAAATGGCCAATGTTACCATGCCAGCAATTTCAGCAACTTGTGTTGATCATGAATATGCTAAGTGTAGCATTATTTGTTCATCTGACTGCTGAGGGAATCTTTAGTAATTTTTTTTTCCTCACAAATTTGTGTTTTATTCTCTATTTGGGCTTAACTTCACATTTTCACCTTTCAGTAATACCACCCGAAAACTCTCTGCTGGGTGTAAATTTGTTCTGTTTTGCACAGCTGGTGCACTCACTATATGGCTTTCAGTGGACTAAGTTGTTCTTGAATATGGCTCTTAGTTCTCTTGTCAGACTATCAAGAAATGATGTTGAAGGTGTTGAACAAGTGTTTTAGCTCTCAAGGTAGCGGTCCCCAGTATCAACCTCCCAACAGACTCTTTCCTTAAACTATCAGTGGAATTATTCAGAATCCAATTAAAACCACAAACTTTCCTTTATTATTTTTTCTTACTGCAACAAATACTTAAATGTTTTTGTGCAGCCCTGCTCTTTGTTTTCTCTGAATTTAAAATTTGGTCATGTTAAAAATTATCACAAAGGTTGTTTTGGGTTTTTTTTTGTTTGTTTATCTACATAGTTTTTAACCAAAATTACACTATAACACACAAACACAGTCTTCTCTTTAAGGCACAACACATCATTATGCACATTCTGTTTGCCAAACTTATAAAAGAGACAATATTATATAACCCTCTCCCTCCCCTGCCCCCCCAAAAGAAAGAAAAATTGCATCCACTTCCAAAATCAGCTGCTAATAAAGTCACAGTAAATTATTTTCATCAATAATTTACACAAATTACAGGTCTAGACAGGATTGTCATTATACAGTCTGAGTGCATTCCAATTCAGATTTTCTGGGTTAGGTAGGCTAAAGTCTGGTTCAAACCTCAGTGCTGAGAGTATATCCCATTTTGAGGAATGTTGTTGAACACCACCTTGTTGGCTGGAAAATGGGTGTTGGTGCTTTGCCAGTTCGAGTCCTTTGTTCACTCCTGTCAGGGCTCACTTGGTGTGTATCAGCAACCTCCACAGTTTCAATTCATTTAAAAACGTTGCATATATAAGACCATAGAGCTTCCTTATGTAGCGCTAATGTTTTAACTCCATTCAGCAATCTGAATTCTTCAATTTGGAATTTTTAATTCCAAATATTTCTTCCCTTCTTAAGACAATTCATATGTGTAAAGCCAGAGGCATTGAATCACACATAAAAATTCAGTGTACTTGAAATATATATATATATATATATATATATATAAAAGGATCGCCAACTTTAGAACACAGTTACAAATACTCTAGTTCCAGTGCTTGATGGAGAGCCAAGAGGTCCGAATGACTGGATATCCTCCAGAAAGGCATGTTGTGCTGTTTGTTAGAGGGGAGAAAAAGTCAGGAAAGGTGAACACTGTGACACAAGGTGATATGTGACACAAGAGGCTAGTCAGATTACCACCACATATTTTACACTACTGTGTTTCTGGATTGATTTTTGCTAGTAAAGTACTGACAAAAATCAGACCGAAATAGATCTGAGCTTTATAGTCAACTGAAGTTAAAATAATTAGATAGTCGTCCTTAACAGTTTCTTTGGAAAGAGCCTTAATAAGGACTATTTGCTTACTGTTAGCATGCAAACCCACACCAAGGAGCATTAATAGGAAAGCCCGTTCTGCTCCATTTATTAGACATTGCAAAATAGCAAACCGTCATTTAAAGGTCCATAATGCCTTCATTAAAAGAGCTTCACACACAACCCTTTGAAACAGATTTGGATTACTTTTTACACTATCCGGAAGGGTGGGGGGTGGGGTGCAGGGGGAAGGAATCTCTTTGAATAAAATATTTCTAGGTTGAAAAAGAAACATTTCTGATTTAGAGAACAATAATTTGTGTCACAGAAAGCATCATTGTCTATGAGAGACGCAGATATATGCACTATTCTCCATCAAATCATCAGAATAGAAAACAAAACATTCACGTTGTGTTCAGATCTATTTGTAGTGTGCTATATTCATCCATCTCTTTGAAATCTGTATCTATCCATGCAATATAGCCAATATTAAAGAAAAAAGCATGCCAAACTGGAAAGTACAAAATCCAACCACCTTTGTTTAGCACAAACTATAAGACCCATCACCATGACTGCACCTGTAATCAGGAACCATTTGGTATGAGCATTTTGGTTGATTTTAATTTTGTTTATATTCTAGGTACAACACTAAAAAGGAACTTCATTTTGCTACTCCTAGAACAACAATATTTACCTCACTTGTCCTGCACAGACATTGTGAGACAAAATTTTTCAGCTTCTACATACTTCCAGAGGTTAAACAGGGAAGCATGGTACAAATTACTCATTTGATCTGTTTCTGAATATTGAAAACTTATCTGGTGAATTTTGACTTGTATTATTATCACGAAAAAATTTGTGTATTTCTGAGGAAACAATTCTTTTTTTAGCAACACAGTTTTTGTGCACAATCCCTATGTTGTGTTCTTTTTTTTTTTTTTTCAGTACATCTTTCTTGAAGCAAATTATACTTCATTATATTTGGTCCAGCAAACTACAGATCTTCATCTATGTTAGCAAAAAAAATTGCACAGTTCTTCAGATGTTTTTCCACATTCTCCATAGCTCCTCTCTTAAAACATGTATGATTTCACCATTTAAAGAAAAGACACCACCCAACTATGATAAAAAAGCCTTTTCTGTCTCTTCTGGTTATCATTAATTTGTTTGAAGTGTCAGACATTTTAGCAGCAATAATTTTTCATTTATTTTTACAATAATTATGCTTTTTTTTTTTTCCTTTCCAAACTGAAGTGAAGCAAATGCTGAATCCAAATGGTTCATTAAATTATTCTAAGTTTTGATCTCATCATGCTCTTGTTGCCTTGCATCTGTGGGCTGAAAATTATTTGCCATTCTGCAATTGTGCAACACTAACAGAAATGCAAACAGAAAGGCTTGCATTAGTAGCTAGGTATCACACCAACATTTCAGAAGACAGGTTACCTTTTTTGCTGCCTGTTCTTCTTCTACACCATCCCCAATTACAACATATACTACTTTTCTGCCAAACCTTTGCATTATTCGTTCAAAGCAACTTTCTTTCCCTGGAAGATAAATGAAATAAGAGTTCAGAGTGAAGTTACCTGATTAGCTGCATGTTCCTCATCTCGGCCATCTCCAATCACAACATAAGTTATGTTAGTGCCAAATCTGGACACTATACGCTCAAAACAGCTCTCTTTGCCTGAAAAACAATGCACTACTTATTCAAGCTATCAAGTGAGTTATGGTGAAGTCTTACAAAGGATTAGTGCAGTGGTAAGACACTGTTACTACTACTTTTTTGAAGTTTCCAGCCTCGGGATTTAGAGCCAAAACTAGTAAGAAGCAATTAATCTCCTTAGTGACATTAAGCTGTTCCAGGTAAAACTAAATCTCTTTTCTTAATAGTTACAGGAAAGCCACTAAGATAAAGGAATCAGCAGCACTGCAAAAAGTAATAGCTCAGGAAATGAAGAATAGAATTTAAATATTTCTCTATTATTGCAGTAGTATTTTTTTTCAAGGAAAGCAGTAGTTTTAATTCTAATTTATCTGCAACAATGGGTGATGTAGCAACGGAGGAACTGCTCAAAGCACAACGGACAAGCAAAATAAAATTGAAAAACACATTCCTGGGAGAACTTCATGAAGCATTCGACTTTTTTGAAGGAATGTAGAAGCAAGCAGGCTAAACCAGTAACAATAAAAAACAGGACTGAAAGGGACCAAGCAAAGTCATCTACCAACCTTCTAATTGTATACAGGTTCAGTTTTATAAACAAATGATTGTGCTATCGATCCTCAAACTGTCCTAAAGATTTCACTCTTTCCACACATGACCTCCATATTTAATTAACCCTTTCCATTAGGAGGTTTCTCTTTGACATGCGATCTACATATGTGCTATTGCAAAGAAATCATCACCTATTTTTACCTTGTTGGTTATTATGTCTATCCCCACCCCAGGTTTTTAATCTCTTCTCACAAGCTCATGATTTCTAGATCTCCCATTCTTACTGCTCTCCTCTTGCTTTTTAAAAGCTGGCCCACAAAAAAGGGCTTATGATTAGGAAAAGCATTGTGAGTATTAACTGTTGAGGGAGGACAAGATTTCAGTGTGTGCAAGCAAGAGCTGCAATTATAGTCCTGTGCTCAACACAGTGCAGAGATCACTGAGATGAAAAATAGAGAGAGATCTTGTACCCCAGAGTTTGCTGTGCTCCCGACAGGGGTGTAACAGCGGCCACACTGTTGCCAGAAGGAATTCCTGGTGCAGAATTACTTCGACAGCGCCTCCAGAGACTGTGCTTCACTTCACCACCCCCTTCTGTGCTGTTGGCACTATTTGTTAATGCTCGTTCCTTTGGTCCAAGTGCAATCTCAGTGACTGAATCCAACATGTACAGGCTGTATGACAGATGACATTCATTCCAGAGGCTGCACAGTACCATGTGGCATTTGGGATACTTTGTGTCTTAAGTTTTTGAAGTATTTGAGGTTTTCTGTCTAGAGAACAGCTATAGCTAACTAAAGAATCAGTGACTGATAGTTTTTGCTGACACTCTTAGAATATATAGGTTTTTCACCTGTTAAAATAATTTAGGAAATGTATATTGTAATGCTTTTGTCAATGAAGCGTCACAATACATGTTATACAGGAACATGTCATGGTTACAGAAATCAAGCATTCCTGAATTAATAATTGGTAAATCATGAAATCTGCCAAAATTATCAGACATTGTAGGCTGAGTCACATTTCACAGAAATGGTAACTTTTCTTGGTTTACAAGAAAATTTTGGATGCAATTTCCAGAAGCCATAAAATTCCAAACTGTAACACATAGGAGGTACTTAGTTATCAACAGAATAATAGGGAAATGCCCTTGCAGCATCCATCAACACAGCTTCTGTTGGCAGCAGCTGTCACTACCATCACTGATGTGCTATGCTTCCAGAAAAAGCTTGTGAAGCAGAGGCCTACCTTACAGGGAGCTCAAGGTCAGAGCAAAGGCCATTTAAAAGAAGTTCTCCTTAGATTTGAATTCACAAAACACTTTTCTTCATTATTTTCTGCACACTTTTTGTTTTCTGCACTATGTTTAGAAGTTTCTGAGGCTTTAAGTCAATTTGGAGACCTTTATTCCTTCAGGTATCATTGAAGTGAATTTGCAATTTGTCAACATAAGCACATCTGAACATATGCAATTCCTAAATCCTATAATTAACACTGTAAGTGTCAGAGAACTGTCTTGGAATTCATCCACTGCTGGCAAAAATATATTGGTAATGCACTGTAGTCAGAATGGGTGAAAGAATTATTTTCTTACCTATTTTGGTTGCACTGTAAATATTTTCAATAGGAAAAGCTCCTCCTAAACTGTATAGTAGAACTTTTGCAAGTGCTGGGATAAGCTGGGTTGTTGTTACCAACACATTTACACAGTTACTCCTAAAATGAGAAAAATAGTTTAAGTTTAAATAGTCTAAAACCATTGCCCAGGTGCTGAGGAGGTAAACCAGTTGTGGAGAGCGTATTCAGGAATCCTCAACAATTACTTTCATTCAGCACCATCACTTCCAGAAAATTTTGGCAAAATCCTTTAAAAGACAATGCAGGCCTGATTTATAGGAAATATTCCACAGGGGCTTATAAAAGAAAAAAACCCAACAAACCAGGCCCTAAAATACAGACAATTAAGATCACTCAATACCTCTGCAAACAGGCACTCAAGTGCTTTGAAAGCATCATTTTTGTGCTGTCAATTAATTGGCAGTAGCTGCTGGCAAAATAAAATTAAGAGAATGCAAAACCATAATTTGTTAGTCCTGTCTAGAGAGGAAATACACAACCAATACACATTTCAGTACAATGACATCACTTTCTTCATCTTTCAAGAGTGGAGGAAGAGATAAGAATAATTATGTTAATAAGCTAGCATTGAATGCTGAAGATGAAAACCTGAATAACCAAGTTGTACTAGCAGTTACACAACAGAAAACTCAGAGCCTTGCTACTGTGCGCACTGACAGGCTGGAATGTGAGCATGACCATGGTGTGAATGTGGAGCTAAGAGCAAATAGTTGTGATTTCATTGCATCATAGAAAGGTTTGTGTTGGAAGAGACATTAAAGATCATCTAATTCCAACACCCCTCCCTGCCATGGGCAGGGACACCTTCCGCTATAAGAGACGGCTCAAAGCCCCATACAACCTGGTGTTGAACACTTGAAGAGATGGGGCAGCCACAGCTTCTCTGGGCAACCTGTTCTAAAACTAGAATCTTTTTTAGAATAGACTCAAATACATACCTTGTGCTGATAATTGATAATGATTTAAGTGCATTTGTTAGCCAGGAGTCTGTCAGAGCTTCAATCTCTGCTCTTAATTGCAACCATGCATCTCTTTTAGCGGGTCCCAGGAGTCCTTTAATGTAAAAAAAAAGCAAGAAAAGAAAAAAAAAATATATTCTGTGTTAGCTGGAATGTACAGATTTCAAGCTTACTGTTTATATTTTGAACTCCATTAGAACCTGAAAACACAAAGAGAAAATCTGTTTTCTTGAAGGCTCAGTAAGTTGCTCCCTTTTTCATAAATGGGATTATATTAACAACTGTTTTCAGCTGTATCAAGCAATGTCAGACAATATCGCAGATACTAATAAACAGTCATCTGAATTTTTTTTTGTCTATTCAGGCTATTTTTATTACATTTTGAAGTACAACTTTCAGAAACACGTTTTTTAAAACCTATTCTTCATACATCTTACTCTTAGTGTCATTGTTTAAACCCCAGCCAGCGACTAAATACCATGCAGCCGCTTGCCCTCTCTCCGTCCCTTGGTGGGATGTGGAGGAAGAGCTTAAAGACAAAACTGAAAAGAAGATCTATGCCATCGGGAGCATAGGCAGGGACAAAAGAAGACATTAGAATAAACTTGCCTTTGCAGTATCTGCATATGTTTAAAACTGTCCTGCTTGTGACTGCATGGAGGTGAAACTCAGGTAAATACATCTGGAAATGCATTTGTTTGCTGATGACTTGATCTTCATGTCCTGTTGTAGTTACCAGTGATAGCTCCTTTGATAGCATTTATAGCCCTGAAATGGCTGCACATTTTATGTTCTCATATCTCAGTCAGTCCTCAAAAGGACCTTAAAATCTCCTGTTGGGTATGAACAGTCAGATTTAAAAAAAATACCCAACCTGTTGAATGTTGAGACATGAAATTTTTGGAACCAAGGTATTTTAGGATTAGGTCTGATCCTGGAAGAGCAGGGAAGAAAGCTTCATGAGCTTTCATATCACTCTTCTCTTTCACACCCTATGTTGACAAGAAGTGGCGATGACTGTCTTGAAAAAATCTGAAATGAAGCAACCTAAAAATACCTAGTTAGGTCTGGCCTTCTGTTGCCTTCTAACAGCTATTTTGAGACACATAGATACATGTGTTATAAAAAAGATTATTAAAAAGCCAAGTAGAGGATGAATGAAGAAACATGCCCACTAAGGATGAAATATATTTCAGAAGCAGGATTTGTGGATGAGGATAAAAACCTTGATACAATGAACTATATTTGCACTCTGCCTTTACAATGACTGTTCCTCTTAGTGCGTTTCCTTTTGCTGTGTTTTTGGACTTTTGCTCTCACTAGTGTTAAAAGTTTTATGAAATCCAAAACCTTTAGAATCTTAAATGCATCAGGAGATAAAATAAAATATTATAACATTTTTGTTAATACTTTTTCCAGTGTTATTAATGTATAAACACTCATTCATGATACCAAAGAAGGATAATGCAGGGCAAAAGAAAGATAACCATTTGCTATCCTATTGCTTCTTCCTTTGTTAAGTAAAGACTCTGAACTACTCAGAGTGAAAATGTATATTGCAGATTTACGTAACTTAGGATGGGACTAAGTCATTGCCCATTTTAATTGTATGGCTTTGCCATTTCTGAGAGACTGCAGGAAGTGTTAAACCCCCACCAAACTGCTTTTACTGAAGGTGAGCTTTGAGTTCTAGGTTCCTCTGAAATAAATTTCAGATGCATTGAAAAAGGCCGTGTTTTAGAATGGGAGAGTGTTCACGTGGACTCTTTGCTGGATGGGCTGGGCTCAGCTTATCCTCAACTGTGGCTATAGCCTGAAGTTGCCTGAAGACTTGTTAAGTATTCCCTGCTCTCAGAATCTCTCCTTGAGGGAGTCAGTTGACATACTGCCCTCCTTGGAAGGAGGATGGCTGTCCCTTCAAGTCACATTGTATTCTTCAGGACAGATTCTTTCAGTTCTGCAGTCTGATTTCCTACAAGCCTGCGATCATGGACATCAGTGAGTCCACGAATGCAGGAAAGCTCTCAGCCCAAATGAGATTCGTATTTCTTGCTAACACAATTAACCATGAAAGCTACAGAGTCAATAAAAGGGGGTAGTGGCATGGGAGTGCCAGAATTTATTTCATCCACTGGTAAAAAAAGACAAGAAGGTACCCAGCAGAGTTTAGCAGAATATTGTGTTGTTACCAATCAGATCATGAAACTATAGGATGGAGAAGGCCAGGCACAAGTAATTTGTGCTGCAGAAACTATACAGCCTATTTCCTAGAATAATTGCATGTCTAAGGTAGAAAAAGTGAATATATCTAAGCTGGGTCTGAAGGAGAAAAATGGGCTCTGTGAAAGCATTATGGAGGTCTGCTCAGTTTTCCCGTCTCTGGTTCTCCTCCACAATAGTACAATGTTGGCTCTGCCAGTACAGTCAGTAGCTTTCAATAGCCCAAGGTCCAGTCACATCACTTTCCATTCACTCTATGGCTTCCACGGCACATTCCCATGGTGGTAGTTCACTGCCACACAGTTTAACCTAATCAGCACTCTGAATTAGTTTTGACACTTAAACTCACCTCCTATGTTGTTCTTGTAAGTATTATACAACTCTTTTACTCTTCTGTAACGGAAAGCCAGCTTCCTCATCCAGTCAACCCCTCCTCTTACACCTGTTGGCAGACAAAGGTTTGCACTACTTGCAGCTGCATGGAAGCCATCAGTTGCAAAACTGTAGGTACTGCAAACACCCAAAATACAGTAAAAATAAATACAATGTATTCCTGTAAATGCTCAATTTATTTAATCTTTGAAGAAAAAAAAAAAAAAAAAAGAGAAACAAAAGCTGCTTACCTTAGGTCTTGTCCATTGTCATCAGAAGAAACATCATCTATATGAACTTGATCACACTCCTGTTGAAAAAAATCCAAATGATAAACTATAAGAGAGTATGCTCATCATACACTTAGTACAGATGTTGAGGATCGGTGCAATTCGCTGAGTACACCAGAAGATGGCAGCCTATGTACACCTACAGCTTCCTATCACCACCAATTTTCTAAAAACAATGCAACCTTCAACTCCTACACTGCGTCAATTGTTAGCTAAAATAGGCATTTAGAAAAGAAAAATGTAGCTTTAGTATGAGTTTTAGATTAAAAATATTTTAATTGAAAAACACCACCAACTGCAAATCTCATTTAGAGTTTCTCTGGCATACGGATATTACAGTCAGCTAAATCTTATTTCCCCACTTCCTAAAAGCTAGCAATGATGAACTTCAACCAGCATATAACTTCTGTTAAGACTCCAGGAGTTTGGATGCTTATCAGAGTCTTTTAGTAATTTATCCAAATGCCTTGGGCTGGAAAATCACAGATAATCAAGCTGCCCTAGAGAACTTCATTATTTCCTGGTTTCAGAAGAGATGGAAGTACCTCTGGGGAGCTGAGGTACATTGGAAAACTGAACATCCCTCATTTTATAATTGGATAGCTATCAAATATCCTTTTCTGCAGCATGGTTATGGCAGAAAGATAGGAAAATGTGGGGGAAGCACAAATAAATAAGTCAAGCCACCCTGCAATGGTAAATATGAACAGGCATTGTACGACTGCTTTCTGTAGCTGCTAGAATAAACATCTTAACCCAAAGATGTACCTGAAATTCAGTGTTCAGAGATTTTATTTTGCTGTATGTAATTTTTAATATTTAAAACAGTTGCTGTTAATATAATCCCATTTATGAAAAAGTTCAAGGATGCATTTAAAAATTAGTACCCAACAAATGTTTTCCAATAATTTAATCCCTTCACTAGGACAAATTGAGGCTGAGCTTTCAAAATGCGCAGTTCTGTGCCTCAAATAAAGAGTCATCTGAGTCATCTATGCTGAAGTTGCTGACAAGCAGCACTTAGCTCTCTGAGACGTGTAGGAGTATGCAGTTCTGAGTTTCCAATCTCAGTCTCACTCCAACGTTAAGTTGTCCAGATAAAGGACAAATCTGAACAAAGAAGAGATTTCCAAATGCATATGCCACAAGTTCTTAGACTATAAATTTGGGAAATTAACATTTCTTCTTTCTGTTTTGTTTGTTTTGCACTGAATGAAAACATAACAGACTTCTGCCCACATGAAGCTGTTAAAAAAATAAATTAGCAATTTTTTTGTATAAAATAAATACATATAATTTCAGTTTCAAAGACATAATTTCGTTTCATCATACAAGTAATTATAATTCAAATTTTTGTGTCAAGGCTAAAACAATGAGTGGCCAAACTCTGCTCATCTGGCTTAATCTGTTGAGACAGGCATGAAAGATCTGTGTTTGAGGAACCGACATGAATCATACTTCTCCCCACTGGAGAAATAAAATTTGTTGGGCTTGTCTGAGGAAATTATTTTGAGCTGCAAAAAATTTTTTTAAAAAAGCTGCTTTTGGATGTATATAGCAGAAGAAAAGGGCAAGTGGCAGCTGAAATAAAAGATTAATTTCTTTATCCTTACTTATTATTTACACATCAAGGAAAAAAAGATGCAACTAAACTCCACCCAGTGTAGGGCAGGAACTCAAGAATCAGACAAAAAGCAGCCCTAGAACAAATTCTGACTCTACATTTTGCAGTATCTGGCTTGCAGATCACCTTCATAGATTTCCCTGGAACTGGTCAAAGCATACGATAACTTGAAAAGTTTAAAAATCAGCACCGTGGATTTGAAGATGTACTAATTAAATGGAGGGCACACAGAAGCCCTGATGAATAAAGGAGTGCCTGCTGTGGTTTCAGCTTTGTTAAGTCTTTCAGCTACATTGTTCCAGCATTGAAAATTCCAGATAACTGTTCTGCTGATAATTTCATTATTAAGTTAAACATAAGTGGGTGACAAAGGCTTAGCTGTTTACTTTTTATTTGTTTTATCTGGCAGTTTGTTCACTGACTCCAGGAAACAGGAGATGCGGGGAACATGCAGTTTTCTGATTACCTTCCTCTTGTCACTGCAAGAAGGTTAGCTTATAAGAGGATCAAACCTGACAGCACTCTCCAGCTTTCTCCTTTTCCCACTTCCTCTCCTCTTGGATCTATGGCTCATCTCAACACATACTTGCAATACACATTTGCCAACCAACAACAAACTCATGTGCCCACCACTCCATGCTTCGATTTGCACTACTTTGTTTTCTTTTTTACTTCTGTACTTCAACTAAAATGTTTACATTTTACAAAAACAGGAAAAAAAGAAAAAACAAATTCTTTGAGCAGTTTTGAGATAGTTCTCTGCTCTTCTCCAAATAAACAAGAAATTGGTGGCACACGACTACGTTGGACTTTGCTTGCAAAAGATACCAGTTGTGGGGAGGAAGGAAAGCAAGCAAGCTCTCCATCACTTTAAATGTTAAGGTAAAATACTTTTCACGTCAGCTACATACTGGTTACACTCAGGTCACAGAGGCTCACAGTTAGTTCAAGCTCAAAACTAAGAAAGATAAAATATTATTTCCTATTACTGAGAGTTCAGGAAAGGAATCTAGGTACAATAACTGTCTTTTGCTTGAAGCAATACTAATTTAAATTGTATCTGAGTGCAAGCAATTCTTTGCAGCAATTTTTAGAGCCTGGAAATTGGAGAGTACAGAATCAACAAATCATCCATGAAAATTATCCTCCTGGAAAGGACAGTAATTTCATTATCCAGTAAAAACACTGACTCACCACACTGAACACAAAAAATGTTATTACTGAGGGTATATTCAGCACTATGCTTTCTCAGGCTATACACTTCTTTTTATGCATGTGCACTCTCTGTTAAAAATAGTTTACCTTCCTCACAAATTCTGAGACTTACCCAAATCCTATTTTTTATTTCTCATTTTTATTTCTAATGAGGGGAAAAAAAAAGATGATAAAATATTATTTGAAATAGGGTAGGATTATCATGAAAATAGACACAGGATTCAGTTTGTTTGAATACTTTTTTCATCATTGTCCCTGAAAATGGAGGAGTATAATGGAGCTGGAAGACTCATGTACAAATTCCTGCTTGAAATTTGTAGGAATTGTTTTTTTTTTTTTTTTTTTTGCATGCACAGTATTCCCTTATCAACATTTCTGAAAGCTGTCTTGAAATTAATACTCAGGATGAAAAGCATCATTTCTACCTTACCTGGTTGAGAAGAGAATGCATTAGTCTGGATATTATAACAGAACTGTGTCCCATCTCTAAGCACTGTTTAGGCACATGAACTTTCTAGAGCACCAGACTCCTATTTTTGTGGCAGGACACCAACTGCCCTCCCAGGCAATACTTCTCAAGCTAACTAAAATTTATACACTGAGAATGAAATAGCTGGAGAACAGCCTAGCCTGAAATAAAAGTACAGCTTGGCTGATTAGGACATGAGTTACTGGGTCAGTGGGGAACGTCTCAGCAGATTGGAATTTCTGCATCAGCAGTCACTGTAGTGAGACAGATTTGCATAGAGGAAGGAAAACTTTATTTTTATATGTGACAACTTCAATAACTTGGTTATTATTACTAGACCCTGGTATACGGTGTTTCCAACCAAGAAAGAGAGGGAAGATATTGCTTAGGGGATGTAGTGGCTGGAGTCCATATTACAGGAATATAGCTCTGTCAGTACCTTACACTTGTCATGTCTGGAGCCACAAGGGTTACTGTGGGATGAAGGTGAAAGCAAGACTGAAGGGATGGGACCTGATGGCTCAGCATTTGAAAAGCAAGATGATGAAAAGACATGTAATCTGTCTAGTGAATAAAAGCCTATCTCACTTCCTCAGTAACAACTGAAAGTCTCCTGTCTTGATGGCCATGACAATCAGCAACTCAGCATTCATTTCCTGGGGAAGGATGGTCAAAGGAGGACAGACAGAGAGATGGGGAGAGGGAGAGAGACAAGAGAGAGACTCCCAAATCGGCATTGGGCAATACCCAGCATTGATTACATTGTCATTGTGCAGATGCACTGTAATATTCAGTAACGACCATGTGCTCTGCAAATATAATTAAACAGACAGATTTATCCATTTGCATATTAGAAGATGCCTCTGTGTACTTGGCACAGGATGCCATGCAAACATGTCTTATTTTCTAAGATGACAGAATATTGTTGGTCTTCTTGCATATGCCGGAATGCATGCATACAGCTTGTTACAGAACAAGAAATTCAGAATTTTAGTAATCTTGTAAGAAAGTTGGTTAACAAACAGATGAATTCTGGGCTAGAAAATACTTAATTGCATACAGAGATTGGTTTTAATCAAATCAAATTGATTGAGTTATGAGATTCTCCAAGAGAGTCCTGAAGTAGTACTTTTTGATTTATGTGAAACTGAAAACTGTTTGGAAACTGTTCAACCTCTGGAATGAGCTACAGTATGATTTTTTGGACAGGATATTAAAACCACCCTATGCAGAATATACAAAATGTGATGATCCACCTATGACAGCTAAACCTGAGATCTACAAAGAAAATACTGAGAGAAAGAAATGAAGCTTCAATGGCCATTAGCAGGAATAAAAATGTATGGAAAGAGGGCAAAGCTCCATTTTGCTGAACTCTTCCACTTGAACTCAGCACAAGATTGAAGAACTCTGGGCATTTGCAACCGAATGGCTTAAACTTCATTGGGTGCCACATGAAATCCGAACACACAGGGGCAAAGGTCTGCTAAAAAGAAATTTAAACAATGCTTTGAAAAATAGGTTTGGACTCTATCTCTGGTACAGGGCACCAGAAAGAGAACATTCACTGAACGTGCTTGCATTGTCAAGTGATGACTCACTAGGGCTGCAATAAAACATTGAGTGGTAGTCGTGTTCAGGGCTTTGCTTTCTTATGGTTTTGCTGCTGGAAGGAGGAAATGCAGCACAGGTATAGGGTGAAGTAGATCCCCATTTCTTAACTTAAAGAAAGCTAAGGATAAATGAGGTGTGCAAAGAATGACAAAGATAATTGCAGCCCAATAATTCTGCTTTTCTTATTGCCTACAGTTGATAAAGGAACAAAAGAAGTGCATACATTCCCAGTGAATGGAAAAATCTCACTCTTATTTTTTTCTATTCACTCACAAAAAACCTTTCTCTGGCATTTTAAACCAAACCTCAAAGTCTTCCAACTCCCATTAGTGGCAAAATATCTGTCCACAGAAGGAACTCCGTGGTCAAAAGGCTAACTCAGAGAGAACAGACTCTCTTTTGGTCAAATAATGACACTCACTGAAGGCAAATTTAGAGAACTTGAAGAGAAAGAATGTGAGGCATATATGCTCCTCTCCTGCAAATGACAGTACACAGCTCTAAATCCCTGAAACTGGAAAAGATGGCAGTATGGCAAAGAGAGGAAAAGGTAGTTTGCAAATTCCCTCTCTCACACTGTTTAACAGAAGGACTCTGGTGCAATAGGAAGTCGCTGCCACCTAGCTAACCTCTCTGATTAAAGTATGACAATCCCAAAATCTAGATAGACAGAAAATATCACACACAACAAACAGTAATGCACAGAAAACCTAGTATGTTAAAAACTCAGGAGTAACAGTGTTCATGTTCCTTTAATTCTTACCTCTAAATCATTAAAAAATAAATGTGTGTCAGCAAGGTTAAAAATCATTTCTTCCATTCGCAGTCCAAGAGTCACTGCCATTGGTGGATCCTTAAAAAATAGAAAACACAGTTAACTACTTAAATACCTTAAAGTTATATTAGAATTACTTTAAAAAAGGCTGCATACAAAGTGCTCTGAAAAATTAATACCGCAAGAAATTTCTCCAAAATACTTACAGTACTAAGCTGTATTAATATAATGATATAAGAAGAGATCACTGAACATGTGTGAGAGCATTTAGGGTATCTGGAGCTGTTGAAACATCAAGTTTTAGACAGTCAAGGCATTTGCAACTGGTCTAAACTGACATGGGAAAACCTGATGGCCGTATGTAAACCTGCATAAAGAAGGCTGTAAACAGGGAAGGAACTTCTTACAAAAGACATATGTAAGAAAAACAGTATTTATTATTATAACAGGACACCAAAACTTTCACCCCTGAGCCTTTTATGTAAAGACGTATATTACTTGCCTGTCAATTTGTGGGCAGACAAAAGCTGAGTCATGGAGCAGTGACTAATTTTTCTGACCCAATCCACAGAGTCAGCAGCAGAGGCAGAAACAAAATTACTTCATGTGACATTCAGTCTGCTGCACAATTCCTTTGATCACTTGGCTTTTCTTCCCAACTGTTTGGCACAGGGAAGTCCTCACCAAGGTTATGCTAAATTGGACTAGGAAAGGTAGTAATCTACCAACTGATTACTTTGTGAGCGATTATCCTAAACTGCGATATGAAGGTGTGACTTAAGAGGCCTCTTCAATTTCTAATGTCTCTGCTTTATAAAAATACAAATGGTACCCTGAACCTATGCCCATTTCCCCAAATTAAGTTTCACTTTGGATAAATCATCACTACGTTTACTATGTTTAGGCCTACGTCACTTCATTCTCACACTTTCTGTCACTCCAGTACATCTCTTCAAACCTTGCACTTAGTCCTTCTCTGTCTCAACATTGACCCTTCTTTCACGCAGGCACTCACTGATGAATTTCAGGGCTCTCCTTTACGATTTTATTGCAGGTATTAATTCAAGAAAGTGCCTTTAGGTGTTTCTCTTAGTATTCTTCCATGTGCTTGAATCTACGCCACAATTCTTTAGGTGGTCCACAGGAATGGGAAAGCATACGTAAGTTTGTTTGTTACAGATCATCCTTTAATTTCTGGTGGAATATAGGATTCTTGTCCCTGGATGAAATTAATTTAAACTGCTGCATTTGTGCATAGGTCAGCTTACATATTATCAGATCACCTAGGCAAGATAGCACAAATCTATGGATCTGCAATAACAGACACCTTCCACTAGCCCAGGCTGCTCAAAGGTCCATCCAACCTGACCTTGAACCCTGCCAGGGATAGAGCAGCCACAACTTCTCTGGGAAACTTGTTTTAGTGCCTCACCACCCTCACAGTAAAGATCTGCTTCCTAATATCTAATCCAAATATCTCCTCTTTCAGTTTACAGCCATTACCCCTTGTCCTTTGACTACAGGCCCTTGTAAAATGTCCCTCTCCACCTTTCTTGTAGGCCACCCGTAGGTACTAGATGTCATCCTTTTCTCATTAAAATGAAAATAAAAAATCTGTATTTCATCATTCAAACTGTGATTGACAATAGGAAGTTTTCAGAAATCCCTTCTTAAATACCTTGAAATTAAAAGTCTAAAAGTTTACCAGCATCTGGCAACAAAATCACACAAAACCTCAAATGCTCATTTGTTAGTATTAGGATCAAAGGCTTCCCAATCAGGATCAGACGCCCTCTACCCCAGGGCTTCGCAACGACAGAATAAAAGATGGTTTCTACCTTTGAGCACTTAAATATTAATGGTAAAATTTGAGACACAGACATATTTTGACCCTTGCTCATAAAAAAGTCAGACTTGAAGGGAGAATAGTGTACAAGAAATGGTAATGATCCAAAGTTAGACCCAACAGTCTGTCAATGAAAGGAAGTATTTTTATGTTGACCCTTGAACTGGTCTTGACTACCTTTCAGAAGTAAAACCTAAATACAGTGCCTCATAACACAATTTCATCCCCTATCTTCTGCAGTCATGTTTATGGGATCTTAAAGTCATGTGGCTGAAGGCAGCAGCAAGTGCAAAGGTCACTTTTCCGAGGGGATGATAAAGGAAGACATGTTAACAGATTTGCAAAAATCATGTAAGATATTAGAACACAAATCATCAAAATACTCTGTACTCATAAGATACTTCATCAAGCCATAATGCTTTTATCAAAGTGTCATCACATACAGACATGTGTTTCCCTCTCCTTTCTCTTGTGGATTTTTTTTCTGTGCACAGTAAACCATATATTTTTCTTTCTAGACAATATAATAAAGAGTATTTGCAATCTGCTTCTTTACCTCAGACCTATGAACACTAAAGCATGTGCATAACTTTGTGCGCAGGTGGTAACTCATTATTATTTATGTGAGTTAAGTTATTCACTGGAGTGTTTCCAGCAATGGAATCTCAGACTTTTGATTCTCAGACTCTTTTGCCCCCTTCCTGGGTAGATGCAGACTTAAATGCGGAAATTTGCTATAACATATTCCATTATAATCCAATTTATTTTTACAGAAACTATCAACTATGTATCACAATTTCCTGCCTTGCCTAGTATAGTTGAAAGACATAAATGTGACAAAGTTTTATGATATTCTTATTAGTAGTATTTTTGTAACCAAGTATGTCTGACTTTATTACTGTTAACATGAGATTTCCTATGCCCCTGTTTTGAAAAAGGCATGTGTAGGATATTGTTAGGTACTATATGTAAAATAAAATAGAACAAAAAGAATTCATTTCAGCTTAGTGTGGAAACAGTCTGCGATCTCCCACAGCAACTTCTGCTAAGAAGAGTTATTAGAATTGATTTTTCAAAACTTGAACAATTCTTCCTTTAATAAATTGGCCAAAACTTGCACTGCAACTGTTTAACAAGAATTAAACATCACGTTCCAGCTTTTGCCATGTTAAGTTCATTCCTTCACATACAAAAATACACAGAGAAAGCAGATTTGTCAAGGTCTCATGGTTTTATAATGTTTGCACAGTGTGGAGAAACACCCCAATCAGCATTTTACTGTCTTTCAAGTTGAAGCAGAAGTTGCAGACTAACTCAAGTGGCACAAAGCACAGAGTGTTGAAAAGAAAGCAAAAAACATGTGCAGCTGACACTGATTTGAGCACAGCAAACTGACAGACTGAATAAGAGGCAGACTGAACTGCCAAAATGTATTTTGTGCTACTCTGCGCAAGAATACACAAAACAGAAAACAGTAATAAAAAAATAAACCTGGAAGTGTTCCTCAGATAATTTGCAGAAGAAAGAACAGCTCTTTGGCCCTCAGAGGAATGGCTGTAGCCAGATATCATCAGTGTGCAAAAGAATCACAACCAGCTACAGCACTTCTGTATACCAAAATACAAATTACTTTAGTTACTTTAGTATGAAGGCACTAAACTGGAGCCAGACTGTCTGTCTGTGGACTTCTGTACTAGACTGGTCCATCCACTGTAATGCCTCCTGGGAGAATAGATAAAAATACCCTAGGAGGACCAATATTTGAATGTTTTGTCCAACAGGAAAGTGACCTAGAACAAAGCCCCAAAAGTTCAATGTCCATTAGTGGAAGAAACCTATTTAATATTGTCTCGGAAGGTCAGGTTTCAGCACAAGATGTTCAAAGTAATTTAATTTCTTAGAATAAAAAATGCAAACACACCAAACTGGTTTTCATAAAACCTCAGAAAACAAATAGATAGACTATCAGGTATATTCATTGTGACAGGGATTTGTATGCATGAAACCTTAAAAATAAGCAAGAAAACAAACAAAATATATAAATAATATTGTAAGAATAGTTTTTCAATGTGTGGCTGTCCTGAACAGACTTACAACAAAACTGACGTCTGGAAAAGGTGGAAGATGCTTACATACCAATATTTTCAGCTTAAAAACACTTCCCTACAATATAGGAATCTCAGATTTACATTCAGCTCTCACTCTCTTATAGGAACAAGTGTTCCCATGTTCATGGGAACAATGGAAGAAAATACATCTCTTCTCGATAACTGCACCTAGCGGCTGAAGAAGGACAACATTTCTATTCTACAGGGAGTTTCTGCTCCACTCTCTCTAGAAAGTGGTAGGAAAGTGGACTCAGAGGTCTCAGACAATGAGGGACTGGATTGAGAGGACAACCGGAGGTCATGTGAGATACTCTATTAATACAGGCAGACAAAAGCATTTTTATGAGTGAATTTGGGAATGTCATTATAGGTGATAATGGTGACAAAGCTTTTCTTTTCAATGACTGGACAAGCAGAGAGTTAACAATAAAAAGCTACTAAGACCTTTCCAGACAAGCGTACAAGGTTAATGTCACCTCCCCAGCAGCTTACTGTCATCAGCAATGCTATCAAAATTTCCAACTGTGATCATGAGGTATGGATTTGTTTTGAGTTTTGGACTTGGAAATCACATTCTCCCCCTTCAAAGGTTACAAGGGACTTTCTTTTATATCCAGTTGCACCTTGAATCACAACATTTGTCTGGACATCTTTGCCCTCTGGATCGACCTGGGAGACATGAATGGAATATAAAATGCTTGGAGGTAGACAAAACTCCAGCTTAATCAGCCTTAAATCAGCAAGAATAACAGGAATGCAATGGAACAAAGAATACACACTGTTCACAGGGAATAAGAATGTACCCCATAAACTCTTAACAGATGATGACATCTCCTAACACATGTCCTGTCACATCAACAAATCCTCACTTAAGCACTCAACATTGTAGAAAACCGTATCTGCCAACTGGTGCTCAGCTGCAAAAACCATTCACAGCCACACAAGTCATAAACTTAACAGCTCAAATGCCAACGTTCATAATTTGCCACTGCAGTAAATAATTAAAAATAGAAATGTACTGGTTTTATGATGTACAGAGCAGATGAGCAAACGAGCTGAACAACTCTGAGGTACTGTTACTGCTGGGAGGCAGCACAGTTTCCTTGAAACCTAACACAGGTGTAGTGTAGCTTTTATTCTCTTTTTATGTTAGTTTTGACCAGGCCAATAAAATAACCACTACACCAAAAGTCAGACAGAAACACCCACAGGTAGAAAACAGCAAGCCACAAACTATTCCTCTGGGTAAGTTTTATATTTTAAATATCAAAGTGATGCATTGACCAACCTCTGGCAAATCTCTCAACTTCAGTGGAGTTTAAAGCTATACTCTTCTGCTGCCCAGGCAAGAAGCAATTTGCCCTGTGTTTTAAGAGAGATGCTTACAGCTGCATCCAACAAGGTAAATCCTTCAACAAATCAATAGCTTTGTTTTTAACATGGTATTGTAACAGCTCTATATGATTCTGAAATCAAATAATCATCACACCATGAAAACTGCTGGAAGATATACACCAAGGAAAGTGTCCATTCTTAACTTCAGAAACCCTCAGGCATAAGTCAGAAATCTGTTTTTTCTTGACAAATATATGAGCTAAAATTTGCCTACTGGATACAGGTCTTCCCACATAATCTCTGCCAACAAATGCCCCTATTGCCTATGGGGATATTGGTTTGCCTTTCCTGTTTCTCTTCTACTCCACTGTAGGAATCTTTTGAAAGAGAAACTATTTATCTTATGGTACCAATGCAGCTCTCAAGGACCCCATACCTTGGTCCTGCCACCGGGCCATGACAACGTGATGGCCACCTCTCCTCACTGCATTCCCTGCGCAGCCTGAATTGTAGCAAAGGAGGGAGATTAAAAGACTAATTTGTTTTCACCCAGTTACTGCAAGATATAGGGTGAAGAGCTAGTGGAAAAATGGAATTAATGTTTACATGTCAAGCAGTAGATGGGAAAGAACTAAAGGTGAATATCCTTGCCTGCCTGTATATTCATATTAACCGTAAAACCAGCATCGCACTCCTTGAAAATACAACGTGAGCACACTTAGCCAAAGATGACTTCCCTTTAACCAATGTTCATGTTAAAGACTCACTAATATCATTTAGTCACTTTTTCCGCAACGTGTGTGTGTGTGTGCTCGTGTGATTTCTATTTTAGGAGTAGCCTCATAATGTTATATAAAATGGGCTGACAAAATATATATGGAAGAACACAGTATGCACAGCTGAACATCTGTGTGACATTATAAACCTTTATTTTTTAAGAGCAGAGAGCAAATCACCACAATTATTTGGTATCATTATTTTCTTGGTTTTCATTGTGAAGTAATAATTTTATGCCACTTTTCCATGATAAACAATTCTCTTGACACTTTTGCAAGACCTATGTGCTCACAAGCCATCCACTGAGAATCTTACAATTCCGGGATTATTTACTGTCATAACAATCTAATTTTTTGTAACAATCCAAACTCCAGTCTAGATTAAGACCTTGTTTACAGATGGAAATCACATGCAGAAAAGATAAGGGCCACATCTGCTAAACAGGTTATGCACCAGAGACTGAGATCCATCTGTGATATCTTCCCCTTCCCCCATGTCTAACATCTTAAGCACTTAAGCTTAGACACATCTCACCTTGAATTTAGGCAACACTTCAACAACATGCAAAAGCCTACCCATGATAAGCTCTCCTTGTGGTCTCTGCTTCCTTGCAGTCAGCAATATATGTATTTGTGATTCATTGATAATTAGTCATTACCTTCCTAACAAGTTCTCTACAAATATAGCAAAGGTAGTCATTGTAGGAAGGAAAAGTCTACTACTTTTATTTTACAGTGTCTGGAAATAAACACTTTTCCCAACTTTGTGGATGTCACCTATCAGTATAAAATAAATAAATAAATAAATAAATAAAAGATGGATTATACTTAAGAATTGCTCTGCTTTTGCTCATAGTTGTTTGTAGAGAAATGGTTAACAGTAAACAGGTCATTTGTTTACTGATGCTGATCTCAGCAGCATAATTACATTAATTTCACTTACCTTTAGAGATACTCTTGGTTTATACAACCCAACTTTACCTGCTGTCAGTAGTACTGGCTGTTAATATGCCATTACTGGAATCTGAATGGATAGTCAATTTTAGCAGCGTATGTGTTCTTAGGAACAGTGGTTCTGATTTTTTTGTTCTCAGATATTTTTACTTGTACGAAATTGGGAAACGAGGAATTAACATGTCTCTAAGATAGTTTTCAAAGTTATCCATAGATGTTTGTGAGCTACAAAATGTGCTCTGATTTCTAAAACTTTGTATTAAATTTGACTTTGACTTTACTTATTCATTATCTGAGTTTGAGCATAAGATGTAAACATCCCAAGGGCACAATCAAAAAAAGGATTAATGAAAAGGCTACATCACTGAGGCAATTCAGCAAGTTCTGTGGCATCCTATAGGCTACACTAACAGTGATATAAATGTTCATGTTTGGCTAGGTTCCTCTCTTGTTTTAGTAACTGTAAGACAGAAATGGTTTTGAAAAAGTCACAGTTTGAAAAAATCAGTGCTTGGAAAATAGCAGAAGAGGAGTTTTTGACAGTGTACTGAAATGTGCACTGTGAAGCTGCCAAACAAGCAAGGCTGTTTTTTACAAGATCTGAATAGCAACTCTTATCTTAGCATTCCAGAAATTCAGATTTTTGTCTGGGGCCTGTGAGTTTTCCTATCAAGTTGCTCTTTTATTAAAAAAATAATAAAAACATGGAGGACTGCCCCATTCATGTTTATGATCCGCAGGTTCTGGCTTTGGACATTTCTAGCCTGCTGGCTGGGGAGGTGGAGGTGGAAAACATTACTTTAATGTACTGTTTCTCACATCCTTTCCTCAAGCATCTGATTCTGGGTGGGATAAATGGCAGAACACATGCTAAATAAGCCCTTTATCTGACATAGTAAGGAAATGGTTATGTACTCAAAATAAATACCATTTAATTAGTTTCACTGGAATGGTACAACACCTAGAAAACCACATATGTACATATCAACATTCCCCTTATCCATTTTTTTCCTTCCATTTATTTGTCCTAGTTTTTCATTTTATCCAGGTGTTTGGCTCTACCCCTCCCAGCAGTCTGTTCCTGCTGCCATGCTCTGGTCTTCCCACCAGCCTCTTCTCCCCTTGCCTGAGCAGCCATTCACTGGGCTCCCATCACCAGCCCCATGCAGCTGGCTGCCCTCAGCAGGGGACCTCAGTCCTGTTCCTGTAGGCTGCAATAGCCTCTCTCTGCCTCCCCTGCTCTTCCTTCTGCTCTCCTGTTCACTGCTCTGTGACCTGACTCCTTGCAGATCTCGTCAAAGGGGAGACAATGTGTACAACCGTCTGCTTGGGAGAGGGATTCACTCCCCAGCACTGCTCACCCCAGAGCCAGCCAGGGGAACCAAAGATTCAACAAAAAAGCTGGGGAGCTAAAGAGTAGCATCTGCAGCTGGCACTGAAACAGGTTAGTCTCTCACTTTACATGCCCTGATTCATCAATTTCCACATAAATTCATCTTTTTTTCCATTTATTTCTTAATTCCTGCTCTACACATTCAGATACTGTCAGTTACTTCCATTTGACATTTTGTCTATTATCTTCCTGCAATCTCTTCCAATGTACCTCAGGACCCTCATTCTTGTTCCTCTGTAAACTCTTCCCTTATTTGCAGCATCTACTTCAGCTTTACCTCATATATTGTGCTGTGGGTCTGAGACTCATTTCATCCTTGACTTTTTCACATTAACTCTCTGAAAATGGTGTTTACTGTGCACTTTCTTCTAACTTCACCCAAGCCATGGTTAACACAGAAGGTGAAACACACATACATGCGCAAGCTAGGTAGCTCTGATACAGTAATTGGCATAGAATTCACAGCTCACATACCTTGCCATACTTCTGTGCATAGGATCCTGTTAGCAGTGAATGAAAAACTATGATTGTTTCATCCAAATCCCAAACAAATACACGCTGAAAACAGAAGTGGGGGTAATATTATTAAACAAATAACGTCAAAGTCCCACCATCATCCCACCCCGGGGAGTAAAAATCAACCACTTAACCAAGCAGGTTTTCTCTGAAAATCAGCAAGAACAGTGTATCACTCATCGTAAAAAGTCAGAAGGAAAGTAACTTTTGAAGTCTTCAACCATTTCTTATTTGTTCTCTAAAAAGCTTTTCAAAAAAGTTGCATAAGCATGGATTTCAGAAATGTGATGGGGGTCAAACATAATTGTTAACTTAAGGATAAACAGTACTCTCAGGTACTTCTCCATGTCTTATTGACTCAAGATCTTTATTTCTACTGTACAGCTAAAATAAAATCTTGGGTAAAAGTGTGATATGTCACATATCATGTCATAGGGAATTTAAATAATATTGTAGGATAAAATGGATTATGCTAACTAAAAAAAAATAGGAAAGAAAAATCCTTATATTTATAAGGGGTTCATTTTCAGTGATAAACTATAAAATAGATATGAAAACTGAAATGTAAGAAGTTAAGAGTATTTTCACTGGAAAAGTTAAATCCTTTGAAAAGCATACAATGTTTCAGTTTCTGTACAAAAGCCATGGCATTTACATTCAGGTCCTAGCATGGTAGCCAACCCTGCCACCCCAGGAGCGTCTGCATGGTCAGCCAAGTCCCAGTAATAGTCTTGTCCTCTGCTGCACCCAGCATTGGTCAAAGGCAGAGCAGTGGGGCTGGCCAGGCAGCAGGGGTCACCCGCGCAGCATGCTTCCCTAATGCCAGACCTAGAGTGTTTTTCATACACACACAGGCTCTGTTTCCTCCTCCTGCTCCTGTAAGGCAACTCACTGCTAGCACAGGAGTAATATGACTATAATTACTCTGTTGCTAAGAGGTCACCTGTGTTTGAAATCATCTGTATTAGTCGGATACATTTCTTCACGAAGGTACTGATCTTGCACATACCTAATGACAGTTATAACTTCACTGATGTAAGGTGCCTCGCTGAAATCCACTGACATTACTTACAAGCACAAGGACAAACTTGTACCTAAGTATTTCAAAGGCTTTGGCCAGATGCTCCTGCACATTTGCACTGCCTTCATAAACACATGTAATTAAGCTAAGCTATATATGACAGATTTCCTTTTCAAAAAAGTGAAAATGTGACAATTTTGCATACAGAAGTCTCAAAATTTTGTGGTTCTACTGCATGAGAAACTGAAAGACACACAATCTTACAGCTAAAAGTGGAAGGCTGCATCACATTTGATTTCCTGTGAAACTTTGCCATACAGAGCAGTAACGCCTCACTATACATACACATTAAACCAGCAACTAATATCTGTCATAGTGAGATCACAGTGTTTTTTAAAATGCTTTAAGCTATTTCCACAGATGTTGTTTTCAGAAATTGCTTTTCATCAGAAGAAACCTCCATATTACCATTCATCAGTTACTGCAGGCATACCTCCAAGTCACTGTCCGGAGGGGGTGATGGATTATTCTTCCGCCCTCTACCCCGAGACTTTGACCCAGAACTCCTACATGTTCTCTCATCAAGATCTTTGATTGGTGTGGAAGGGCTCTGCACTGTGTCAAACTCCCCTGTAAAGTCAACCATTCATGGCAAAATTAGTGCTGCATTTTAAATAGTAAACCTTTTTTCTCAAAGCCAGACATGTCTATATGCAAACTCAACCATAATATGCACCAAAAAAAGTTGTATAAAATGAGTAATAATGTGGTTTGTCTTATGTAGATGGAATCTGCAGATGCCACATACACTTCTCTCTTTACCTAGGAAACACTGTAAACTGTAGCAAAACACGAGAAAGATTAAAATGACACATATGCACGTGCAGATCTATATACAAACACACATAAGCCCATGCAAAATATTGATGAATCCAAAGAAGATATATTTTAGAAGTTGCACTAATGACTTCTCAAAACGCAAAGTGCCTTTTGAAGCACTTCATTTCCCATGTTTGGAGTTCTGCTATACTTTTTCCAAGGCCTGCATTACTTTTACCAGAACACCCTTTGGCACTATTCCACACACTAGAACAGCCTGTCAGCTTTCTGCTTCATCTCCTCCTCCCATTTCATCTGTCCTTAAGTAGAGATCACTTTTTCTTTTTAGCCCTTACCTCTGCCCATAAATTGTCAGAGAAAAGTCATAATACTAAATGCAATATTCCAGTTGCTACCAGAAAGAGGGTGAAGGCATACAAGTATGACTGATTCATCTTTCTCTAAGCATTAGCTATTGTCTGCTGCCAGAAAGATGATGTGCTGAAAGGACCTCTGATCACTTCCCAAGAATCATCTATGATTCATTTGATTTTGAACTGGAATCTGAACATTTTTTATTTTTACTAAAGAACATCATTAAGTGGCCAGCAGATCAAGGAGAATGTTTTTCTCAGTTTTGTTCTGACCTTGCAAGAACACTTCTGGAGAAATGTGTAGTTTTGGGTCTCCAACTAGAAGATAGATATTGACAAACTGGAGTTAGTTCGAGTGAGGGCAGGTAAGCGGCTTAGTATGCAAGAAGAGAGGCTGAGTGACTCTTCAGAAAGGTATGCAGAGAAAAGGACAGAAGATGCAACAGACAGAAATCATAGCAAGGGATATTCCTGTTAGACAAAAGATAAAAACTCCTTCACTGTGAGAGTGGTCAGGCCCTGGGACAGATGCCCAGAGATGCTGTGCATTCTCCATCCTTGGAGATACTCAAAACTCCATTGAACACAGCCCTGAGCAACATGATCTAAGTTGGCTTGTCCATGAGCAGGTTAGATCAAAAGACCCGCAGAGGTCCCTTCCAGCATTGAATGTTTCTGTGATCCTCCCTGAGTCATTCACCTCATTCTCCCTCAACAACACAGAAAAAACCAATTCTGGTCTAGCAGGCTCTAAGAAGAAAAAATAGACTGCAGCTTCAGTTAACAGTCTTTGCATAATGTAACACAATAGTTAAATTCTTAATCTATTCCATCATTTATTTATACCTCACAGTGATCCACATACAGAAGATTATTAAAATAAATAGACTAGGAGATATATTTATATATCTTGACTGGAAAAATAGTTCTGTATTTCTTGGAAGAATAAAATTTAAGACTAATGTCACATTCCTGAATGGGAGCTCTAGACACTGTGAGGAAAGAAATCAAGATTCAAAGAAAGGGGAGAATAAAAAGAAAGGTAGTTCCTGAGTGCATTGGTTAGGACATTTACCTGGAGAAGGACATGGCTAGATTGCACTGCCTTCACCAGGGTACCCTTGCTTATTTGACTGAATGATTAATATATATGAAGTATAAAGAAGTATTTTCATGGCCCAGAATCCACATCCCTATATCCCTGAGTGGAAGGTGATGAATCCTCCATGAAACAGGAGGAAATTAAAATGGCCTCACTCATTTCCTGGGAAAGTGCTCAAATTATTCTGCTATGGCCTGGAAGAAGATACTACTAAATTTTTTCCCAAACCAGTTGATGGCTACTTCTATGTTGCAAAACCGATGTGCTTCTCTGCTCAAGCAGAACAGAGACAAACTTTCAGGCAGCAGCTAAGAAGAGTTTTTCAAACCCACAGTTTGATAATTTATTCCAGATACCATTTTAGATAGGTCTGTTCTGAACTAGGTAAGGATCATATGCATTCTATTGTAGTTTCTTGTTCAGCTGAAACTCTTATTTGCCAAGAAATGATGGGAAAATTAAGTCACAATAATATATAATGGAGAATGTTCCTATGGTATTTTCCCTTGTCTGCAGAGAAGAGAGAGAGCAAAGTTCTTGTTGACTAATCATTTCTATTCCCAGCACAGTGTTGATGTCAGTAAGGACACTGCAGGCAGTAGAGTGATCAATAAGGTCACATTAACTTCGTTCCTTCCCAGTAAGATGAACAGTAAAATATACTTCAGTAAATGAACAAATGTACAAAAAGATAGTTCATAACTAGAATCCTTGTGCAGAAAAAGGTTACACTGGTTTCAAAAGAAGCTCTGAGTGTGTGAGAGTCCTGTATAAAAATGTAATTTCCTAAATTTTTCTGACAAGAGTGGAAAAAATATCCCAAACCAAAACCCCAGAAATGAAAAGGCAAAAATTAAGTAAGATGAATGTTTACATTCTTACCACAAAGGTCTTCATATTTGTAATGTTTCAACATTTTACAACAAAATCGAGGCTCATTTCTACAGTAATGTATTAAAACATCTGTTCTCAATGACTGTGTTTACTCTAATCTACCAAAAATAAGATATATATAAAAAAAGCCCTGTCCTCAATCTTCTCTGAAAGATTTCATGTAGTGCATTTTCATTTAGCATTAGGCATTACCAGTTGCCTCAGGCTTCTGCTTGGGTCAATGCTGTACATGATTGCACAATTATCTATTAAGGAGCACTGTAACTAATCACCATACCTTGTAAGTTCTAGATATTTAAAGCCAACTTTATTTCATTACACTAATCTCTAAATCAGAATGAGCAGCTGTCTCTTACTTGAATGCAAGGTATGCACCTATTTTAGAACTGCAGAAGTCAGTAGTGCATGTTTTTTTGAACAACTGTAGGCTTAATTGCTTGACTCGCTTTTAACCAACAGCAGGCTAAAGGAGCAACTGCATTTTCTTACCCTCTGTTTGCTTTATAAATGAGGTCAATGCTGATAAAAGGAAAATGTATTAAAAATCCAACCATGTAACATTAAAGAATATGAGACATTCTAGTACGAGAGTACTGAAAACATAGCCCTTGTTCTTTCTGCAGCTCGTATTAAAAATTTTTATTGCAATATTTGAAATTTTTTAGCTTTTCCAATATTCAACACATGCCTAATAAATATCCTTCATAGCCTCCTCCCACTGGAACTATGAGCAGCATAAGAGATCCAATAAAGCAAGAGGAAAATGTTAAGCCCAGAACATGGAATAACCACTCTGTCACAGATATTCATACACTGGTTTAGGTTCAGTATGAAGCCTTCCATGCCATGGAGAACCTACATCAAGTTCCAGCTAGAGGACAAGGAGTTACAGCACCAGCATTACAAATTTAGGTGGTCTTTCATACAAAGTATGTTGTTTCCCACCTCTAGATTCATGTGAACATCCCTTCCTTCCTGTTAAAACACAGTTGTACAGGAGAAAAGAGGTGTGGGCAGCCTGCATATAGAAGCATATCTCCTGGAAAAGCTGCAGAGTGTGACTTTATTGTGGGTACCAAATTAAGAGTGACCAAACTCTCCTGCATCCCCGTAACCAAATTGAAGCTAATAACCCATGAGTGATTCACCTTGCCTAACTCTGGGTGAGGTGCCTAAACAAAGCTTTTACTCAGGCTTCTTTTCTCCTCTAGAATTTTGTCTGCCCTAGGTTAGAGGTAATCACGTACTCATCAAGTGTACTCATCTCCTGAGACCTTATCTCAGGATTCATCTGACATCCAGTTTGTGATAAGTGCCCTTGGAGATACCTATTTGTCTCACAGATACTCTGTGGTAATAAGTGCATTTTCAAAAATCTTAATATAGGACAGGCACAATACAAGCTGTGGCAAACTTAAGGAGGTTGTGGGATGGATGAACTTCTGGGCCCCTTCATACTCTCCTTACTGACTGACTTTCGCTATCTAACCTTATCAGGCAGAGCAGCCAGAAGACAGCTTAAACATTACAAGCATTTTTTTCCTAGCTTGTAATGAATTATTGCTTGTTATGAGTAGGAGGAAGGTAAAGTCTATTTCAATTTTCATCTCATTATTTTTACTTGATCAAGAAATAAGATTGTAACTGATATTAACTCTTGAGCTGATGGGGCTCTATTAGGAAAACAAGAAATCCAGTATGTGTGGAAAATACTACAGGTTTTGATTAGTTATCTGAATTAATCGCTAGCAGAGATGGCAAAAAAGTGCCTTGCTTTGTTTAATCTTAGATTTTAGTTGGAATAAGTCTCAAGGACCAAGCAGTAAAGGCCTGTTAGACAGCAAGGGAGCACAGTGACTGCTGAAGCTCTGCAGTTATTATCTACTGCATCTGAAGTGATCTCCAAGACACTGCACCCCACAGCTGGAGATTTATTTTTACAGTGGCGCTGAAGGGCACAGGCATGTCATGTATTCACAAAGTGGGTGTTTCGCTCAGCAGAGGGTCGCATGATCAGTGCAATGCTTCACAGAAATAAGGAGTGTGTGGGCAGATTTGTAAGTTCAGATGAACAACCTACTTAACAGGAGGAGTTCATGTGCTTAAGCGATCCCCAAACAAGAAAAATCCTTTCTGTTCCACAGATGTGAAACCTTCAGCAAATTTTCAACCTGTTCTAACTATGCAAGATTCCTTTTCTTTGCCAATGCTATTCAGTACTAAGGGAGTTTTGTAATACATGATAAATTTATACAGCATTTCTAGGAAACACAAATACGCAAGGGAGAGACAATATAATTTCCTGATTTTCTCAAATAGGAATATGGAGGAATAACAAAAGAGCAAGGAAAAGTCCATAGGACATGCACAGTTATCAAAACATCACTTGTGAGTACTCTTCACCGTCTTTTAAAAACACTTTGCATACAATCTGTGTCTATTATGGATGTCCTGCAACTATTGAAATTTAGCTTGATTTCAAGTTACCTCTTAGCATTCTCTTCCTCAGTTTGCATTCTGAGACTACTGATGACATTTTACACTTCCATCAAGAAACAAGGGAATGTGTAACCCCTATAACCATTCCATATCACTACACAAACATGGACATGAGTGTACACACACATGCACGAACACACACACTTAAAACGTCAGCCTGCGGAAAATGGTTGTATAGGAAAGATTTCAACTCACGCAATTAAAATTCCAATGTTTTTAGTGAATATAAGCAGCTTATATGAAATATAAGGCCTTGCTTATACTTTTCTAGACAGTATTACCCTTCCTTTGTACAAATTCTTTATTACAATACATAAGTTTTTCTACTCCACTTCTCAGTGAGATGGATGATAATTAGGAAGACTTACGCCATGAGTTGATTTTGTAATTAAAGCATATATTCCCCTCTATTCAGAGCCTAATCCAAAACCCACTTTAAGTTTTTTAGAAAAGCTCACAGTTCGTGGGAAAGGCATATAATAACTATGATGCACCAGTAGAGTCTGTGTCCTTTCAAGAGACTGCTCTAAAAGCACTGAGCCAGGCAGCTGGCAATTGATAACCTCTTCTAAAGATGCTATGCACAGCCTTAGTATGCTACTTAAGTTCTGACTATGGGACATAAAACTGAGCTAGATCTTTAAGAACTTCCTAGATATTGAAACAATACAGGAAAGTAAGCATATGAAAGCCAGCTTTGTTCACCCAGTAAGGATACCACACTCATCTGACTGTGGCTGTGAATTCTTAAACTAGCCTACCAAGATCTTCATAGCTCTGCACAATATTATGCATAATTTAAAATACAGAATTCTACTTTTTCTTTCCTTTACTCCCATTTATACTAAACGCAGAAAAACTGGTGAGATATTCAGCAACTCAGAATTCCATCATGAAACCAAAAAAAAAAAAATAGAGATCCATATGAACATTTATGTTTGCAGAACACAGAAAATGAAGCAGGTAAATAAATGTGAACTGGGTTATAGCGATAATAAGAAAAAAATGAAATGCTGCCACTACCCAGCAGCGGAGCCTTCAGAACAGACCTGTGCAGCAACACACTGTGTTGTAGTGGATGTACACAAGGGGGCACAGTTGGGCAGGCAAATTGAGTCTCCTGATGTCCCTTGAGAACCTGTTTTTTTGCAACTTCGATTATTTCCTCTTTTTTTTTTTTTTTTTTTTTAAAGAGACTCATGCTAATAATCGATTACTCTATCTTTAGTTACCCAAATTAGTGAATTACCAAGCATGGCTTATATACATATGAATAAAGCCCATGTATTTTTGCTAGCATGATTGGGACATAATTAAATAAAAAAAAGTATCTTGTTTTAAATTCTTTACAGCAATACCTCAGAACACACAGGTGGACACAGGAATGTTACATTTTCAGCACTAGAAGAGCTTACTGAATTTTTCTTTCAAAATTTGCTTAAAGTTTGTTACCATGTGGCTGTTTTTAGTACTAACAGAACTCTACCAGACTGTTGTAACTTTCATCAGGCCTACTCCTTCCACAGCCATCTCGGCCTGCAAAAAAGGCTTTTTTAACTAACAAATGAACTAGACGGGTTTCCTAACTAAAGAAGCAAACAAACAACTTATTTTGGCTGGTATTCAAACAAGATGGACATGGAAATCTTGTCTTTACAAAAGTACAGAATAAAGTACAAAAATTGTTTTCACCTGAATGTAGATCTGTACCTGGTTGACTAGTCAGGCCGGAGAGAGAGTCCTGTAATTGATAGGTTGACGATGATGAAGAAGTGCCATCAGCCGTGTTGTTCGAGGTCATATATGCACCATATGTTGATGCTGAGTAATACTGTGCATATTGATTTTGGCCAAAAGCTGTGTATGATGGATAATCCTGAAACAGCAAATGCAGGAGAGTACTTAAATAATTATACTAAGGAGTGATTTTTTCCATTAAGTATTTCTAAGTGTGCAATCATATGACTTTTGCAAGAGTTTTTTTTAGGTTAGTTTAGATTTTTATTTTTTTATTTTTATTTAAAGATATTGAAGATTTTTTAATTTAAGGATATTTACTAAAAGACCACAGGAAGGCTGCAGAGTATTTAAGTGGCAAAAGATGAAACTAGGCTTCCACTGTGTTTGATCACTCATAGAAAATAGCATTGTACCACAGTTAGTCTAGTTCAACATAACAGAACAAAATTAAAACAACGTGCTGTCATTTGAGTTATATGAATCCTGTTGTAATTAACAAACCACAATGGTAATATTCATACCTGTTGTGAACTACTGAAGTTTGTAGAATTTGAAACAGAATTGTTTGCATAAATAGTGGATGATGGTGTAAAACTAGAACCTAAAAAACACAATTAACTGTAAGAACTTGCTTGGGAATCAAAATAAAATTCTAAATACAATATTCCATGTTAAGATAAAGATGAATCAGAAGAACAAACAACTTGTGTTTAACTGATAAAATATTGTAATGAAACTGTAAAGGAAATTAAATACCACTTCCACACATACAGACACACATTCCCCTTCACATCACGCAGGGAAGGTATTGGCAATAAGTCATTAAACCAATCAAGAAAGTATTTTTCAATTTATTGCAGTGTCACATGTCTCCTTGAATATTGCCTCAATTTCTAAGGTCTAACACTTTTGTGTATGTCCATTTATGAAGCAAAAAAACTTTCAAAAGAATATTGTAATGATCCATGTGTTGTTAATCAATCTGTAGTGAGGCATGTCCTTGCTTCCAACATAAGTCAGATGAGTCATAATGTAATTTGTAATATATTAAAAGATTAACCATTGTATAAGAAGCTTAAAAATTATCCAAATAGATTATCAATGACCAAAGGGTAACAAATGCATCAATAATTGAATAATAAATGAAATAATAAATCTGAATTAAGGAGAAATTCTAAAAAATTATGTTAATCCAAAGAGAAACAAGTTTCAAATAATGGCATTCTCAGAAAAAGGGAAACAAGGAAAAGTGACTTGTGTACACTATCAAGCACAACAAATACTTCTAGTCCTGCCATGTGATTTCACCCCCTAAAATAATGAAGGTGCAAATAGGGACTGCATTGCATGATCAGATATAAATAAACAGATGACCAAAATGAATAAATATGTGCTTATTAGTACTGGAAAAAAATACTTAGCTTTAAATTTTAGAGTTAAAAGTAGCTGCCAATGATAAGCATACTTTCTGAAGCACCCAAAAATGAATGGAAAATATATCATAAATATGAGGGAAGAGAGAGTCATTGGCAGCAGCAGGATGGGATGAGCTGGTGGTGGCTACTCACCTGGCATCTGGTAAGAGTAGGGTGCCTGGCCTGGCTGTGGGGTTGAAAACCCTGGGCTGTAACTGAGGCACCCGCTCTGCAGTGGTGATTGGGTCTGCGAGAGCCCACTTTCCGTCTTGATGCCTGGCAACATTACACCCAAATCTGTATAAGAAATTAATTTTCAACTGATTCTTTCAAATATTTTTTTATGGTTGGGAAAATAAAACAAAAAAGAAAGCAAAAACCAGTCATGTCGTCATTGCTCTTACTTCTATGTAAAGTGAAATAATAAGAGGTCAAATACCGTAAGTGGGTAAGCTGTACGGCTGTCCTGTCTGTGAGTACGCTGTATAGACCGCTGGCTGCTGCATTCCTGAATACTGGGTTTGTCCAGCATAGGCAGACATTGTTTGAGCTGCTGGTGTAGAAAGAATGTGTGGATAGGGCCTAAATATCAGGAAAAATAGCATTACTGTGGCAACAAATACTCTGTATGTTGATTCAAGCAATAAAGTAAAGAAAAAGGTTTAAAGATGTCCAAAGGCAGTTCATTATTCTCCCAACTCTTCCTCTTCTGGGATTTATTCCATTCCCCACTGAAATAATCTGAAAACCATTCCAGGTCACATTCCCCAGGGCATGACGAGCATTTTATGCTGTTCCATCACTACAACTTAATTCTCTAACTGCTCAGCCCTCTAGGTGGACTGTGCCACTGCTGTGCACGGCTTTTTATGTATCTGACCCTTTTGAGCCAAGATCAGCATGCTTAAATCAGGAAAGCCCCCATGCTTTTATAATCCAGAAGAGGGAAACCTGGACTGGAAGAATAAAGGAAACACAGAGGTGAACATTAAAGCTACTACATTGTGTCCTCTGTGTCTAGGTCTACTTCAACAGACATCTAGCCTCTGGTTTCAATATAAGATGGTTCGTGCCCATTGAGAGTGGTATGAAAAATATTGCTGGCAACACTTTGGTAACCAGATGGGCTTTAAAAGTTTGGAAAATATGGGCTAGAGAAAGAGAATGGAAATAAAAATGGTCCTTTATTTGTGAATACTGGGGTTTTATGGAGAGATTAAATAAAATAAAAAAAAAAAAATTTACCCTGCAGATTTGCAAAAATATACAGAGAAACATTTATCTTGGATTGTTTTGTAAGTTAAATAAGACTCCATGGACCAAGAGTTGAATAAACACATTCTGCAGAATTACGCTAAACTGAAACCTGGCTATTAAAAGCCATGACTGAATATGATTCTATTTTTTTTATTATTTTTTCTTTCTAATTAGCTCAGTACAGTTGGCAGCAGTTATTACCAGAAAAGGATTACTCATTAATTTAAATGCCAATAAATTATAACAGTAGATTAAAAATTCTATTAAACTTTGTAAAGTATTTGGCCAAAAGTATCTGATATAGTTTGCCAAAACCTGTTTTAAGTGGAATGAGGGCTGTTCTTAGCTCAGGCACCTACTTTCTGTATCAATAAATATTGGCTACCATGATATGAATGCAAAGTTGTTTAAAGAAACTTGAAAAAGCCCAATTGGCAACATTTTTGTTATTTTCCCTGTATCAAAACCACACAGGTAGCTGTATCAAATACATGGAAACAAATAGATATAGATGGCAAACTGGAATCAAGCACCCTTGTGCACAACACTGACTGTAGGACAAGCAAACTAATAAACTGCCAACTGCAGCAGTTTCATGTAAGATCTTCAGTGCTTTTTCCTAATGGATTGCCCAAGAGTCTGGTTTCTTCAAGAAAGTGAAATAAATTTTCTAGTCCTAACACCGCCCATTGGCCTAAAAATGAAAAAGAAAAAAAAAAAAAAAAAAGGAAAGAAAAAAAAGATTAAAAGCTAATCCAATTTATTTGCTTTTCAATTTGCTTATGATATTGGAGAAGGAGGAGGAAAGCATGGTTCATGACTGTGGAATGCTTGGAAGCCTTTGGCAGTAATGACACTGGGAGGGTCTGTGAGAGGGTCACCCCCTCAGTACGCATCTTGCACATGCAATTGTGATTTCTACGCATATACTGTCTTCTTCAAAGTAAGTCTTAAATGCATTGCCAATACTGTAAAGGTGCTGATGTTTGAGAACATAATACTTGGATTTTTTCCTTCAGAGTGTGCAGTCATCCAAGGGTATTATGCAGCAATACTGCATAAAGCAGGCTCTTACTCTGCAGCCACGTGAGGAAAAAAACTTTGGAGAGGAGCTAGTATTGGAGTCAGTACTGAGGCTTAAGTATTTTCCTTTCTCTGTTTCTTCTGCTGAGGAGCACTTGTTTGCAACAAACCACAGAACTGCCTACAGCCAAGGTCAATTCCCTATAAAAGACTAGAAGAGGTGCAGACACTAACTTGGAGGGATATATCTGTGGAGAGTATTGGTGCGCTGATCTTGGGCTGTAGCCACTACTTGTTATTACTGCAAAACAGAAAACAAGAGTACAGCAGTTAGAAACATCATGAGACCAATACAGCCAAACAGTCTGCATGCCAATGAGGCAACATTAGCAGAGAAGCTTATTGAAATGGACAGCTTTTCAACAGAGTAGATGTTACCTGAACTACAACATCTTAATACAAAAATTAAAACCCCACCAAACCATTCATCGCTGTACAGAACTCTTTAGCTGGGATGGTGTGTTGAGCTTTTTCAGCTTGACTTGACATGCTTCTGAATATACTGCAGAGGCACACATTTCATGCATCATCTGCTATGCACACACCATAGGTCTTTCAAACTTGTGAGGTTTTATTGAAACTGGTAGTTAGAAAGAATCTTGTGATTTAACATATGGTATTGCATAGGATTGAAATAACATACATATACTTTTAAAGTGTCACATTAACAAGGTTAATTTTAATATTAGATAAAAAAATAAGTTTTATATGGATGTGGTTAATTTTAGTCAGCTTGGGTAATGGAAGATACCAGAAAACAAATGACTACTAAAATCCGAATAGCATTCATTATCAACAGGCAGTTAGAACAAGTCTACTAACAACAATTTTATTTCAAAAGTAACCATGAAACAGCCCTGTTCAGTAGCCATCAAAATTGCGTATGTCTATACTATTCACAGCTGCATTCTTCCAAGAAAGCTAACAGAACCATAGTCATATCCCATTAAAATTTCATTCAGAAGCGGTGCTCACGCTGGATTAATTCCAAGTGTTTGGAAGTTTCCTTTAGCCATCTGTCTTGACTAAGACAGATGTATTCCAAATATATGTACTCTAAAGTGTTGAGCCAATCCCTTCAGAGCAAATCCATACTGGGAAAACATACAGGGTGTCGTTATTAGGCCATCTGCTGTTCATTCACTTTTCAAAAGATTAAAGTAGTACACAAGGAAGCACTGGAATTTCTTTAGTCTAATCAATCATACTTGTACTTCAAAGTGTACCCTCTTCCTGAGTTGTTCATAATGGTAGTAGAAATGAACTTTCAGAATTATATAAGTGACAAATAGGTTTAGGTTCCTAACTATTTTATGAAACATGATATATTTCTACCTCCAGGCCTAATTAACATCTTTGAGATCTATTGCTTTGAACATATGCAGAACTTCATATTTTTAAAGCTAGTTTAAATGCATTTGGGTCATGTAGGACTTAAAACGAAAATACAGTAGAAGAAAAAAAAAAAGTCTTTTTTAAATGTGCAGCTGAACATGGCTTGAAAATAAGCAAGAATTAGGTAATAATTTTTGGATCATGTGCCACCAGATTTAATGAAAGAGTTGCTGATTAAAAAAGAGAGTTTCCCTGTGCTCGAAATCTGCTGAATTTAATTTTGTGTGGGGTCTTTTTTGTTTTGTTTTGTTTTTTTTTGAGAATGCCTTTCTGTGTTTTAAACTCAGTCCACAGAGTGATCAACTGGGTGTTGACTTAGAGAAACCTCTAGCTGTACCTAGTAACATAATCAGACCACAGAACTCTAAAGGGTGCTCTTAGATATTTAAGGCTTGAAGAATAATTAGTCTTCCCTGTTATATCTCTATGATCTTTCTAAAGACAAGAAATAGCTAGCAGAGAGACCTTGGTGATTCTCAGGGCAAGGAACTTTGGTGATGCATTACTGGCTTATCAGTTCCTTTTTGCCCATACTGCTTCATTTTTTGTCTGATCATTTGCTGGATGACAGCCCACTTGATTACTCCGTTTGGTGAAAGCACATTTACCTTTCCACCACACCTGATGTAAATTACAAAGAATAAATTACTGTTCATTTAAATCACTTCAGCTATCAAAACGTAGTGTTTTTTTAGCAGAAACTGTCCTGTTTGCTTTCTCACTCTTTCTGCATATACCTTATTTTATAAATAAAAGACAAGAAAATAAAATAGTTGTCTGGCTTTGAATTTCCCCTTTTTCTTTCATTTTCCCTGATGATGTTACCAGCTATAGAAGGAAGAGAAAAATACGTAAATGCCTCCAAAGTAAACTGTGTACTTTTATAACTAAAACTTTTGTTCCTTTCACTTTCTGTGGTAGCTTATCCCATCAATTTGTGTGCTACATTTTAGACTGTGAGATGTTTGCGAAACACACAATGCAAGACCTACCATAAGAGAGCATGATGACTGAGAGGAGTCTGTATCTCTTAGATCAAATTGGTAATTCTGAGAGTTATCAAACTTTAACAACTTTCACTGCCAGACAGCACCTTAACCCTGTTTCAGAGGACTACTGGAGATGGAGGAAATGGTGGAGACGGACAGTTTTTTGTAACTGTGCCACTTTATATTGCCATTTATATGCATATGCACGGGGCTAAACACTGGTTTATGTTGCTTATATTAAAAACAAAGTCAAAGCTGTTCATTCTCAAAAAAAACCTCCAATATTTCTAATACTTCAGTAACTGAATTTACCAGGGGAATGCTCTTCAGGGTAGGTTTAAGGCCCTCAATTTCTTAAGTCTCACTATGACACAAGAGGGTGTATTCCAGTTCCCACTAACATTGAGTCACAGAATAGTCGAGAAGCCAACAGCCTGCTTTTCTCTGTTACTCTGTTCGCTCAACTGGCCAAGGTGGCTGTGGAGAGTTTAAAGTGACCATAAACTGTTCTGAAGGCATATGTGGGGTTCAGTATATTAACAAGGCTGGAGGTTTGTATTTTTTGCTATGTATCTGGAAAATCCTTTGCAAAGAGGTTAGGTTAAAAGGATCGCATTTAAATAGCAAAGTAAAATGTCTACACACAAGGGGATCACACATAGGTTATACAGCAGTGCTGTTTCCTAACTATGCCTTTATAACCTTCAGAAATTGTTTTTCATATCCTTTTTGTGGGTAATAAATACTAAGTAAAAAGGATGATGAGAACTTCAAATGTCTCTCTGTGCTCCATTAAAATGATAAACAGTTCTCAAATTAATACACTATTGAAAGCAATATAAACACAAGAATGCATGCACTCACAGTACAGCAGCTGCAGCAAATTCACAGAGTATGAAAATGCTCTGTTCAAGGCTGTCCAGCTCTCCACATCCTGCGTATACCCACCCCAACTGGGTCTGCTGCAGGACCACAAAAATTCAAATTGAACATGCCGATAGAACATGCCGATATTAATTACCAACTGTCATTCTTTGAAGAAAAAGGAGGAGGAAGAGGGGTGTGCAATGTGACACTCCACCTGGCTAACTTTTTCTAAGAGGCACAGTTTCTGTCAGGGGCAGCTCTGCAGGAGAGAGGAACTGGAGCCCTGAGCGTGAGCTGCAATACGTGAGCTCCAACCCTGAGCAGGAACTTTCCCAGTAAGCTGAGCAAGGCCACTGTCACTCTAAATCCAAGAGATCAATGTGCTTTAGTGTTCAATTTTTCAATCAAAAACTGGGGTTCATCGCAGTTACCTGTGAAGCCTAATCTCTCTATCCTGCCTTACACCTCACGCAGTCTGTTTGACCATCACTTTCTGTGTGTTGCAGCTTGTTACAAGGGACAGAGCTGGCTACTTACATCCCACAGGGCTTGTTCAACTTCCTGCTCAGCTCCAGGACATGTCATGGGTTTTGACTGCCCTTGGAGCATGGAAATCAATTTTAATGGGTAGGATTTATAAAGGACAGAATTTCTATGTGGTAGATTTTCAAATGCATCTCAGCACCAGGAGAGAGATATGAAGACCAGTCACAAGCGGCGCTCCTCAGAGGTCTGTATAGGGACCAATCCTGTTCAGCATATTTTTTGGTGATAGTGGGATTGGGGCACCCTCAGCAAATTTGTCAACACTAAGCTGTGTGGCGTGGTCTACATTCTGGAGGGAAGGGATGCCATCAAGAGAGACTTTGACATGCTTGAGAGGTGGCTCAGTATAGAGATCTCCTCAACACTTTTTTTTAAGTCAGTGGAAGTTAATAGATGAGTGGCATCTGGGGAAATTAAGCTGTTACTTAGCTATCTAAACCTGAACTGGAGGCTGCAATTTCTGGTACCATTTCATGAAAATGTTTTAGCTTTCTTTTTTGCATGTGGGATCCAACTCAGACGTCTTAAACACGTGGTAGAATCTGATAAAATTTCACCAACAATGAAAAAAACACATATATGGTTGGACAATTTTTCGTCTGTAATTATTACTAATAAAATTCGAGGATAGATTAACAACAGAGTGAAAAAGAAACACTAATTTTTATCCAAGACTATTAATTTTTTTATGGAACTTCTTAGTCTTAAAGCTGATGGGGTTCCTTTCAGTATAATCATGAGGAAAATGTTTTCAGTTCTTCTAATCAGAAATTGTACGCTATTGCTTTACACGCCACAAATGACATTTTCTTCAGGCACTAAATTTGTTTTAAATAGTTCTATAAATAACCAACTTTGGAGTATATCTGCGTTTACTAATGCCTAAAAAATAATTCCAGAAACACATTCTCCGTTTTTGAAATATTTTAATTACACAGAAAGATTGTGATTTCCAAAACATTTTAAATAGTACTTGACTACCTAAGTCTACCTAAGGAATAATAGTATCCTCACTTCAGTGACATTTTTGTCAGGCCATCACTGAACTAGTATTTTCAGATGCAAAATTTATTCTTGCCCTTCTCCTTGTTAATGTTATTATTAACAGGACTCAGCTTAATGATTTGAATGCACATTTTTGCACTTTTCACAGTTCATCACCATTTAATAATTTTTACGAATATACTTTAAAATTGCTGTTTATTTAATTTTTTTAAAGAAGTAACTGAACCTTATGATTATTTGAAATAAGACAAAGACTTTGTATGGAAAGAAAGTAGCTTCTGGCAATCTAGTTAGTATTTAACTGCTCACAGGAATAAAAAGATTAGCACTGAAATATGATTCTAAATTTTACAAATCAGAATTACTATTACAGATGCAATCAATTTTTTTGCTTCTTAAGACTGTTCAAGACTAACACTGAGAAAAATATGGAGTACAATAACATTATTACTATGAGATTTTTGCATACAGCAATTGTTTTATGCATTATTAAAGCTTCTTTAAGATCGCAGCTCATGAAAATTGTAATTTTCAATTACAAAAATGAAAAAAGTTATTATTATCATGTATTAAAATGTTACTTTATTGCAGTTTTTTAAAGATTACTTCCATGCAGTGAAATGTTCATTAGTGAAAGTTATTAAATGCTATATTAATGTGCATCTAACAATACGTGATCTTATTATGGCTTTACCTGACCCAGTAAAAGTGTCAAGCGATCCATCTCCAGTTGTTGTTGTTGTTTCACTGCTGTTCATGGGTTCTGTTTTGACTGCAAGAAGAGACACTACATAGAAGAGTAAGTAGACATGAGATTTTACTTCTATATTTATACTGGAGTCCTCATGCCAGTCTCACTAGCAGCAGTCCAGCTAGAACAAGCATGCAGTGCAACAGCTTCAACCTTCACTCTAAAACCATATTGAGACAATCTACGCTTGCTCTGTCTGGAATGGTCATGCATCTACATAGGTTTTTATCTGTGCATTCATCTATCTATTGGGTTTAGCAACTGGAGTATCTTCTGGGGAGATTTTAACCTGAATCTAATTGATTCTAACAATTCCCTAAGAGTAGCAGAACGGAAGGAAACATTAGCTGTCAAGGGATGTAGCACATAACAAAAATAGTTCTGCCTGACAAGTGAAACAATAATAATATGGTTTCATGCTCATATAGAAGCAAATTACTTTAACAGTGCCAGCATTCTGCCTTCCCCCTTCCCCTTTCAGAGTCTGTGGGGGGCTTTTTTAGGTAGGTCACCAGCAAGCAGTTTTCCATAAATGAAGAGGGAAGTTTAAAAGAAAACAAAACAAAAAAAAAAAGGTGAAAGCACTCAAGTAGGGCACAAAAACAACAGGTCAGCTTCTAACTCAGTGGTTACCAAGCATTTGGGTCCACTCTGAACTCAAACTACTCCTTTCAAATCATTATGCACTCTAACCAACCAAGTTAGTACTGAAAGCACCACAGAGGCAATCTGGATTTTATAGTTTGATATGTTACCTGAGCAGAGCATCTGGCATGAACTTTTGTAATGGAGTTTGGGAACCACCCTTCTAATTGATATAGTAAGAAACAGCGGCACAGAATACACCACCACTTTTGTGAGATGTTTGACCAGCAAATTACCATGATTGCTTTGTTAAGGTCAATTAGGAGTATGTGTGAGGCTTTAGCATATACATATCAGCATCTTGCTTATAGATACCATAGGACAGGTCACTGCCCTGGGGTGCATAGTGAAGCAGCAAAGAGGACCTATGTGGTCCAATACCAAGGTTGTCTGCCAGGTATCAAAATTCCGAGGACACAGCCCAGGATTTGTGGAGAAGCCTTCGCTTCGACACCCAGGCTGGCAGAAGCCCCCAGCAGGTCTAATATAAGCCAAGCAAAGGCATTTTCTGCCAGGTAGTTAAATGATGCCTCTGTGGGACATCAGCTAAGCTGACCAAAGCTCTCATCTGCCAACATCCCTACATCCACGTTTGACTTCACTGGAAATAGTAGGGGAAAGAGGGTGAATTTATGTTCTGAGCTGGCAATGTATTTAAAAACTATGGCTAAGATTCAAGTCACCTAATTTAGGAATATAAATAGTGCATACTAATCTTCCTTTATGTTCAGTCAAGAAAGAAAGATACTTCTAGAGGGCAATCAAGTGCAAGCACAGCCTGAGCTGCCTACTGTTCACCCTCCCTCTTGCAGTCTGTAGAAGAATAGGTAGTGGATGAGCTAAATAAAGGATTTTATTGTCTAATGGGAGAAATGTCCAGAACACTTACACATCCATTCTGCTATTCTCCCATGTCACAGAGCTCACTAGGCATTGCACAGCTACCAATACAGCCACCTGTGACAGGCCTTCCGTAAGTTACTTCTCCTACAACATCACACCCAATTTCCAGTCACACTGCTTAAGTATATCAGTACATCATATGGAATACTGGAGATGTCTGCAATTGCACAAGTGACCTATGCTGAATTCAAAGGGGTGCCTGTTTAGACTAAGTAGGGAACATATGAGAAATTGGGATGCATTTGTCACTGTGACAGGGAGAGTGCTCTGCAGTGATAAACAAGTAACACCTCCTACACAAATAATACAATTGTATCTTTCCATTTACTGTGCGATATTAAAAAATACTTGAATGTGTGTCTTTTAAATGTAAACTCTTCCTCATTATGGTTTCTCTTAACAAAACTAACACACCCATATATTCTCCCTGCAAGCAGCAGGATGTTAATTCGATATGAAATCATCAGGGAAGAATTTTAGCCACGTTTTCTCAAGCTGTTGTGCGCTCCTTGTCATTTGTTATCATCTCACTTAAAAAAAAAAAAAAAAAAAAAGCTGTGACAAAATTACCTAAAATGAGCAGTCATTCATCAATGAAATTTACATAAACAAAAAGCTTAACAAAGTGAGTGCCTCCAATGAACCTCCGGCCTCTCAGCCATGTGGAATATGTATTGCTGCCTGAAGCAATGAAAAGTAACTAAATCAATTTGTTTTCTGATTCCTATATACAGATGTCTGCACATACTTTAGCAGGAGAATGAAAGAAAAAATCATACTAAGTTAGGAAGTTCTGTATTTTTCCATATGAAGATATTTGGTAATATTTTACTTTCTAAGATGCATGTCTCTTTTCTCTGTAGAATGGACATTTACCTGCATGAAAAAAGCTTTTAGTACCTTTTTAGTACCAAGAAGGCATTCCACTATTGCCCACTCTAAGCTACAAACTTGTGTTCAGTACTGCATCCAGGCACTCCAGTATGTGCCTAACTCTTATATTTAACAAAAAATTTCAGTAATTAATTGAAATGTTTACTTTAGAGTTGTGTCTAGCTCTGGTTAATGCCAGTTGCACTGCACCTCCATCAGCACCAATAGTCACCACCTTTTTCTCTCCCTGTCAAACAGAAAAGGATCAAAACCAAAGGAAACTCTCTCGCGTACTTAACTTGAGGAAAGCCATCATACTGGCACGTGCTTTGTTGAAAAATACATGTACAAAATATTTATATGTTCTTGACTTTAAACAGTTCTACATTATTACATTCAGATTTTATCACAGTAATGAATTTGTCAAGGTCTTTCCTCAATGTAGCTAGAGATCTGGACTATTATCTTTCTTTCTTTATGTTGCATGTCATCAAACCAAAAGGGGAAAAATCACACACAGAATCATCCTTATGTTCCACAAATGCATGGTTCTGATACTACTATTGCAACTGCTCTAGACATAATGCAAATACTAAGAGTTTGAACCAGCATTTTTGATAAATACTTTAAAGAATCTACATTTAATATTCTATTTCCTGAAGTGTGAATTAGTTTGCTGGGTTGTTTTTTTTTTTTTTTTAATATTCTGAAACAGTAAATTGAAATGAAAAGAAGTCTCAAGCTGGAAATACATTTGAGTGTTGCTACCAGTGAAGACTGCATATGTCAACAGAGTAAAGCTACCATGACTGTCAGGGGCAGAGACATATGATGTACAAGGACAGGCAGAAAAAGACAGACTTGTTCTGTCCTAGGAAGAAAAGGCTGAGGAGAGAGTTAATTACTGCCTGCAGCTATCTAATGGGACAGACTAAAGATGACAAAGAACAAAAAGTGGACTCTTCTCAAAAGATGCCCTGTGAGATGACAGAAGGCAACAGACACAAGCTGCAGCAAGGGAAAAATCCAATTAGAGGAAAAATCTTCACCATGTGAGTAGTCAAGCCCTGGGAGAAGTGCTATGACACCTCCACCTTGGAGATAATCAACACTGAGCTAGAGACTCTCTTGAACATCATAACCTAACAGCAAAACTAGCCCTGGTCAGAGCAGGGGCTGGCCCAGCTGACATCCAGAAATTCCCTCCAAACTTAATTATTCTAAGATGAACTCAGAATAGAGCTCCCAAACAGCCAACAGCTTCTACAAAATATATTCTTTGCTCAATGAAAGGACTTAACAGCTTAACTTGACTTCTACTTTACCAACCTGTTTTGTTTTTTTTTTTTTGTTTTTTTTTTGTTTGTTTTTTTTTTTTTTACCTAAAGAATCTCTGTATGTTAAGGACTGAAAATGAACAAAGAGTTTTAGGGTGAAGTGATCCTACTACTATGCATGAAGCATGACAAAAAAATGGAATGGCTATTAGAGCAGCAAGCGTTACTGAAAACTCACATAAATCACTAAACCAAAGCTTATCATAGGTCTGATTTTCCTCTTTCTTTTAGAGAGCCTTAAGGGTTTTCCTAGGTGCATACTCAACCAGAAGCACACCTATGGAAAATTAGATTTAATGAAAGTAATGCAGAACTCTCTCAATTAGATGTCCTCACTACTGATAGTACTTAAATTATTACTTTCTACATTATGTGAACGTGCTGAACAATTAACCCTGGTAACAGACAAAGTTAGCTCAGTCCTTCCTTAAACTCTTGTAACTGAGCAGAAGCATTCACAAAGAATTGATTATTCTAATGCAAACTACCTTTTGTGTTCAAGCCTGAACTTTTTTTTGGTGTAAATTTTCTCTGTGTATGTGGCTTACAAGTGGCATGCTAATTCTGAGGGAAAATGTTTGAGATCTTTCTAACTTTAATCTAAACCTGCACAGTTTAAGCACCTGTATAATAGCCTGTAAAGGATCATGATGATGAATGGTTACATCTATAGTTAATCCTATATGTACTGCAACAGTGTCACGTATATAATGATTAATTGTTATAACTGATAAAAATTAATAATACATGACCAGAACCTTATAAATGAAAACAACAGCTTGGAAAATTTGGCCAGATGTTTGTAAAGTGGCAAGTTACATACAGTAGCACACTAGACATAAGCATTAATTAATCATGAAAGAGGAGGAGGAGTAACAATAATGTCAACCTTGATTTGTGCTCAAGTAATCATGCAATGCTGTACCTAAAAATAAAAGAAAACGAAATGGGCATTCTGTGGAAAATCCATTGGGCTGATTTCCAGCAATGCTAACTACTGGTAGTTCCCAGCAATGTTGATCACCACAGGCTCTCCCAGTTTCTCAAAGCATGTAGACAGTTAAGCTAATTATAAGTGGGTTAAATTCTCCTTGCTCACCAAATGACTTTCAAAGTATGGTAAAATAACCATTTATTGCAACTCCCTACCAGTTGTCTGGCTGTGAGAAATGCCTCTGAGAAGGGATGGGGAAAAAAACACTAAGAAAATATTCAAACCACAAAACAAAAGAACATAGCGAACCAAGAGAGATGCGACACAGCAGTCACAAAGGCACACCAGCACACACGTGCACTGTACCAGGGTCTCCCATACTTGTTGAAGAAGAGGGAGTACTGCAACTCAGCAACCAGTCTGCAGTATTTAACACAGTCATGTTGTCTCCTGAGAACACGAATGGTATAACAACGGTTCATTCTCCCAGTGTCTGTTCAGTGTATGTGAGTAGCTTCAAGGCAAGTAAGTTGGTTTCGCAATTTGCACCAAGTCTTTTAACTGCATTGTATGGTTTAATGAGTATTATTTTAACTGGATCATTTATGCAAGTATAATACAGAGGCATCTAGTAATTGGTGTTGTTAATGATATGCCTGAAGTTTTTCCTTCCTTTTATGCCAGAAAAGGACCATATTTAAAAATACAAATAGGTGGAACCTTAACGGTTCAGCCCTTCTCCCAGAGCTCTGTTATTCTCACATGCGCAGGCACTTTTGCTGACATGATTATTATTTTTTTTTTTAATGGGAATAAGCAAAAAAAAACCCCAAAAAAATTTATATTGTGTCCAGAAAGAGCAAACTAAAAACAAAATTCCTGGGTGTCAACTGTTAAAAGAGACAGAAACATACACAACCCAAAAAAAGAGGTCTGAAGCTTTAACTTGACTTATATCCATGGACACAAATGGGAACAGGACTCCATCTCAGAACCTGGTAACTTGTCTCCCACTGATCCAATTCACTTAAGGCAGAATCTGTTATCTGAAAGCACTGGAACATTTGTATTGTAGCTGCACAGCAGTGCTGTCCCTACAGTAATAGATACCGCTGTAATGATCAGTTACTTTTGTGGAAAACCTAAAAATCTCTTTTTGATAAACTTTCACTACCTGCAAAGAAATGGGATTAGCATGTTTGTAATGTAAAAATATTACCTAAGCCTAATTTTGATGTACTTCTTTTGACAGAGATTGTAAATTAACCTAAATGTGTGTAGCTCAGGGTATAAGAGTAGATTTTTACCCAGCAGTGAAGTATGATGTAGAAAATTATATGTTTCTAGTTACCAGCAGGTTTAACCAAACTTTTAATACTTTGTTCGAAGCAACCACTTCAAGATTTTAATTGTTTCACTTTTGCACAGTTCTGCTTCAACTGGTGCCAGCCAAAGAAGTGCTGTTGGAATCAGTAGATTTACACTGGTATGGCTGTCATCTTTTCATAATTCTTTCTGTGCTTGCACTGTATTTACATTCATCCTTGAATTTATGCTTAAAAATGTGTTATGACTGAACAGTAGCTCAAAATTTTCAATGTGCCAGCAGTGTCTTACACTTACCTCCTGTTCCATTTGTTGTAACTGATGTGCTACTGAGATTTGGTTTATCCAGCTTGGAACTACCTGGCGCATCACTACTTCCAACAAGATTATGAGGGCTGGCTAGATCTTGCATTTCCATAGACCTGTTAAAAAAGAAGGTGACAGTATTTAAACACATTGTGGCGTTATCTGTAATTATCTACTTTTTCCATAACACTTTTTTTAATTGGAGAATTTGTAGTGCAGCCAGATTAACAAATCAATTCCAGTTCCTTAAAGGTCATCTTTGCCCTTTACCAAACCTAGAAAACTAGCTAATAATTTGATATGAACAGCAACGACACCCGTATTTTTCACTTTTCTTTTAAGTATTATGAAGTAAATGACACAGGCTTATGAAACTGCTCAAAAAGCTTGTAAAATATGTGCATGAGGGAGTGTGTATTAAGAGATAGGTACCTGGAAGGAAAAATGGATAAATAGATGCATGAATGAGGTATTTCTTAGAGAAAACCAGACATTTCTTAGATTTAAACAGAATTAAGTGAAATTAAGTAAAAAGCCAGTTATTACACAAAAAGTCAGCATAGGAATTTCTGTCTCCCATTATTTGTATTCCAACTACCAGCAATCACTGCATCCATACCAAAACATAGGAACAGATCGTCTATGTGTATGAACAGTACGGAAAGATTTTTCACTCTTACAAAAGCATATATTCTCAGTAGCTCACTTGGTATCTTTTTTCATCTGAGAAATTTCTAGGAGACTTTCAAAAGTTCCAAGTGTATTTCGACTGCAACGGATTTCAGTGTCACAGTTGTACTGGGAGACTGTGGACAGCTTTCGTTCAGTGTCAACATATCTGCCTTTCTCAGACAATGCAAAGCAGAAAAGGAACAATTCCTGTTAGACCAGTAATTGCAATCCGGTTTGCAGTGAGTACTAGACTTCTCCTTGCTTCATTTATGAATTAATTACACAGATTTTTTCCCAAAGAAACATTTCCGTTATGTATAAGTGAAGTTGCCAGCCCATCTGCAACAGGAGAACCATTTACCATATGTATACTACAAAGGCCAACAGAAAGATAGTCTTACAGAGCTGTAAAATCCAGGTCACATTGTAGAAGACTGAAATAGCTAGGAAAGGGATGAGTAGTCAGGATAGCCCAGTAAGAACAACAGCTCCTGTGCATTTATATTCTGACCAGAAAAATCAGTGACAAACTGTTAATGCAACAACCAGATCTGACTTATGTATTGCAAGTTTCATGCATCACTTTGAAATTACCTATCTCCTGTGCTGCACACATCCTCCTCTTGGGACAAAAAAAACCCCAAAACATCCAACCCCTCTCCAAACCCCAGCATCTTTCAATCAAATATTGGTCTGTTGTCTGAATCTATTTTCTTCCTCCAAGATAAGAAAAAGAAACAAAAAAGGTCTCCCATTTTGTACTCCAAATGTCATTGATCTTCTGGATGCTTTAGCTTAACTTTTATTGCATTCACTTAACCAAAGACACAGATTCAGAGCTTTAATGTCTTGCATATGTATCAAATGTATCAAAATGCACCAATGCCTTACTCAAAGTCACATGAAGCTAAGAATCTCATTTACTCTGTAAATACTCATATCAAAGCTGAGATGCACTGATACTCCACTGTCAGGGCAGCTTCCCAGCAGCAGTCTAGATGAGCTGGAGAAAACTGCTATTTCAGGAAGCCATGAAATGATAGGTAAGAATTTTATAGTCATATTCAAGGAAATGCAAAGGCATAAACTGAGATATGAACTACCTTGACCTGGATTTCTTTACCTAATTGTACACACATTTCTACACATTTGTCAGCAGTGCATTGTATTTATTGTCTACTGCAAATATGATCACTGTTAGATGAAATAAAATGCAATCAAGCTGTTTACAAGTCCGTCAGTTTTTGTTTAGTAGTTCCTGTACAAGGACAACAGCTAAAGGTTAAAAAAAGTCTGTGAGTTTCCATTTTGCGTGTGTTTAAGGGAGCAGGAGAAAGCTACACAAAATAAACAGTGCTTCATTGCATATACAGCCTAATACTCCCCATGTGTTCACTTAGCAGTTTCAATGCCATGATTTCCAGTTCAATACAATTTCCTCAGAAATACCTAATGGGCAGTTCATCTTAAAAAGTTCACATGTGCTTTTTTTTGCTTAGCATTAAAGTTACAACAATTTCCTTTCAGAGAGGCATATATCATGGCCCAGATGCAAATGCTTCAGCAATATTTCAAAAGCAAAATCACCGATTTACCTAGCTAGCGTATTTAAGAAGTACCCATCTTAAACACTTTTCACACTCAAATGAGTCATATTTTTTTACTCGAGTCAGATTTTGCTCATCAGAAAATTAAATCCACTGATTTTCATTTGCTTGGCAGAGAATATAAGCAGTCAAACTTTGTAAATGGAATAGTTTTTGATCCGTACCAGTAGGAAACCTTTTGTGCAGAACAGCATTTTACTTGTCTTGCATTTATTTTCTAAAGTATATGGCATCCCAGCCCACAGACAGCAAGTTAATGAACTAATACCGGTTTAAAAGTAGTGCATTTACAAATATACATTTTCTCTTAATGAGTAAAAGACATCTTGCACTTATTGGAAGTCTAGTATGGATAAAATGATATCCAAACCAACAAAAAATTTCACAAAACCATGTGTATGCGTTATACTTATCCTGGGTGCTCTATACTGTGTGAACAAGCAAGTGGATTATTCTACCATATCCCTATGTGATTTATTTATTGAAGTACACATGTGACCTTCTATGTAACAGATGTCATTCAATTCACATTTCTGGATGTATTTGGTTTACCTTTAACCTAAAAATTCTCAGGAAGATGTAACAGCCCTGCTAAAATCTTAACAGTTTCAGTGAATAGAGGATTCATGAAAAATGCTTAATAAAATGGATGAAATAATTCCAACATCTTGAATTCATTTTGTCAAACTAAATGTTTATCAGAGTCCTGCTTTCACTGAGTTAATCAGAAGCAGGTTTGGGTTCAGTATGTGTTTTCCTGCTCTAAAAAAAGTTGAAAAAAGTGTTCTCCGAAGGACCAATTAATACTTCTAAGCTCATGCAGTTATTTGTTAAAGACTGTTTTCTGGTAAATGCAGTGCATTTCAACTTGAACAGAATAAAGCCTGCTGTTAAAACTGCTCAAAAACCTACGATGTACAACTTTGTTTTCCATTTTTTGTCCCTCTGCCAGGCACGTAACTATTTGAGATTTAGTGTTCCCCCTCTTGCATTGTCTCAAGCTACTTTTTACAGTAATTGAGTAAAATACTAAGTTGTAGCAAATGATAAATTTTGAGAGGAAACGGATTACTTGGTAAGAAGATGTTTTAATTTTCTCTTGACTCTTTGCTTGAATAACATTAGCATGATTTCAAACTCCTGAGCAAAGACCTGAAATCTGGCAAAATGGCTTGTCTTTTATTCTGCTTTGGCTATGCTCAAAGTCCTTGAAAACTGGATCATTTCAGAGGCTTACTGGAAAAGTCTCTAAAATGTCCCATTTCACAGAGTGGTCTTCCAGATCCCTGTGGGATGTTTAAAGATTGGTTAAAGATTGGTTAAAGAACAGCATCCAAAGAAAGAAATTCCTCCCAATCCATCTTTACATAGGCAGCCAAAAGAGAACTGGTGATGCATCCGAGACCACCGAAGTACACAGCCCAGGATCATAACCCAACCTTGCATAGGAAGGTTTAAGAATGGCTAATTATGATTGCCCAATTTGACAAGTGTACAGTTGTATTCCTGTATAGCTTTTGATTGTATTATATTAAAAGTAATAAGCTCAAACCTTGCTTCTAGAGTTGCGTTTTTAAGATTCCTGGGCTTTTTTTTCTTTCATTACAATCACATTTGTGCTCTGTTTTTCTTTAGCAGAGTTAAAATCTATTTCCAGAAAATCTGAGGTGTGGTAACTTTGTTATTCCATTTGCATTTCCAATTAAACTACTATAAATGTGCACTAAGGGCTGGGTCCTTACAAAACTCAAAATTCCATTGATTATTCATGAATTCTACAAGTAGATAAAATTCAGATAATTTTCTTCTTTACAGAGATCCCATTTTAAAATGTAAACTTTATACCATATAATCTACTTTTATCTTATTTCACTTTTTCCCTAGACTGAAAGTATGAAACCATTTATCAAAGATTTATAAAAGAATAAATATTCTAATGTGAAAATAAGTATTTCAAATCCTAGTCTAACCAGAACATTTCACAAATACTGATTCCTCACTGTGCAGAATTGTCAGCAAATCCAAAATGAAACAGAATTGTAAGTAGGACTGGCTAGAGACTATTTAAAATTGTATCATTTTATTCAGTTTACAAATTAATCAAACTTTTTTAAAGGTTTTTAAAGAATTTTTCTTTAAAAAATAATTTGATATGAAATTCTCCATGTAATTTTCTTTAACAGAATCTTTTTTAAACTTCACTGTGGCAAAAATGCATGTTCTCTCCAGTTGTTCTGGTTAGTTTTTCCCGTGTTTTTCTTATATCCCTCCTGTTGCAATAATTCTTACATATCCCAAACTTTTACACTGAAACCTGAAACCTTGTTCAAGTAAGATGTGAGCTACCTTGGAGTTTCTGAAATTAAACAAACATGGAATTTCCTTTATTTAAAATTAACTCTCAGAGCAATACGAAAGCTCGGTAACAAAGCTGCTCAGACACTGCTAAATCTGTTTCCTACTGCTGTCAGCTCACCATTCTGGTCAACTATACTTTTAAACACAAGTGGGGTGGATTTTTTTCCATTTCCCACAGAAATTGTTTTCGCCAGGTCTTTCAGCAATGTTCTGAACACGGCTAGTGATCCCACTTCTCTTCCATACATAGTCTGAACTGGCTCACACAAGCCTTTCACTCTGACAAAAAAATAGAATGGGTGCACACACAGAGATTTCTTTAGTCCAATAAAATCTGCATAAAATCTGTAACAACGTTTAAATCAATAATAAGAGATACATTTATAGAGTTTTTTTCTAGGTTATTTTTAGAAATCTATATTTTAGACATTGCATTCACAGTTAGGCAAGTGATTTTTTGTATTTACTTGCACCTACACAAACAGTAAATAATGAAAGTAAGGACAAGTTACACCAACCCTTTAATAGTTCTCAAAGGCTAGTTAGATAGAACGGAGTTAGATAGAATGGAGAGAGGTATTCTGAATGGTAGTTAGATAGAACGGAGAGAGGTATTCTGAATGAAGGACAAGTTTCCAGGGAATATACACGTATATATAAATACATGTACATTAACACACAGCAACATGCAAAGTTTTAATGACTTTTCGGTGCTAAATATCCATACACACATGTATAATAAACACAGGAATACAGAAAAACCCTTGCCAACTAGTACACAAACATGCAACATAACACACAGCCTAAGAACACTCCTCAAACGAGTAATGTTTTGAATCATTAGAGTAACCAAAAAATGCAGGTTAATAATGTTTTCTTTTCCATGTGCTTTTATGCTGCCTTTGTGATTTTTTTGACACTGTAAAAGGTAATGAAGAAACAGCAAAAACAATGATATAAATTTGTTCCATTGAGATGACTGCCCCTCTTATTCTCCCAGGCTTATCAATTCCTCCTTCTTCTCAAGCTTAATAGATGGCCGAAATAGCAGATCTTTAGCTATTCTAGGCACAATCTCTGTCCTGGGTTCAGCAGTAGCAGTCATTTTTCCCCTTCTTGGTAGCTGGTGCAGCACTGTGTTTTTAACTTGTGGCCTGAGAACAGCGCTGATAACACCAATGTTTTAGTTACTGCTTAGTAC